>VDFB02075321.1:104175414-104272091 GCA_007258455.2 Sequoia sempervirens | reverse complement strand
GATCGCTAAGCCCCATTCCTATCTCTCTAAATCCTTTGTTCGATATCATCAAGAGGTCCTTGGAATGAGCTTAATAAGATAAATCAAAAGAAAAGATCAAGTACACAAACAAGCCAATGTTCTTCATACCTCTAGCCAAAGGGATTTGTTTTGATAGGATAAGAATCCAAGGTGATATCCATAAATGATGCCCATTGTCAGAACGATATATCCTAGGACATGCATTGTACAAGATGATGATGGTTTGATAAGTTGATTGATAGGCTATTGATATAAGGTTGACTGACATGTTTACGACTGATCAAGTGTTTGATTTTGTTTTAAAGATTTGTTGCTTCGATTTTGGTTTTACGATTGAAGTTTGCTTTTGCTGACTGTTGCGCTTGTTTCTGTTTGTGTTGCCAAAGGATGGAGATGACGATCAGTTTATTATGGATGATTGATTATTTCGGGTGTATGCGAAATGGGACGGGTGGATTTTTTTTTCAAATATTTGGATGTTTTTGATGTTTTGAAGTGTTTTGAGGCTGTTTTTGGATTTTGGATTTTGCGATGTTTTTGATTTTTCAATTTTCTAATGTTTTTGGATTTTGATGTTTTTTCGAATGTTTTTGACGATAAAATCTCGGGCTAATCAAAGATTAGCCTTGCCTACGTTTAAGCTCAGAGACGACGTAGTTTGGATTCCAATGTTTTTGATGTTTTCTGCTTTTTGACTATTTTTTGGATTTTTGATATTTTGGATGTTTTTGGATTTTCGCATGATTTTGACAATTTGGATATGGACATGTGTGATGATATCAATGCTCTATTTGGGATTTTGCTAAAAACCAAGCTAAGGTTGAACGATCGAGGTCGATGGATTGATGATAATGATAACATTATTGAGGATACACAACAATGCAATGATTTGATTGATTGGGATTGATGATAACATTGTTGAGGATACACAACAATGCAAGGACTAGATTGATCAGGATGGATAATGATAACATTGTCGAGGATACACGACAATGCAAGGATAGTGTTAAGCAACACAAGGATATCCCGAGATGATGATTTTTTTGATTGGATTTGATTGATCATGTTTGATGAAGCTTGGTTTCGAACAAAAGATGTTTGGATGATTTGATGTGACGTTTGACGTGCAGCTTAGATGCGACTGATATCAATTGATGTTTGATGAAAGATGAAGATTGATAAGGAATGTCTTCTCGTCAAAATGTGCCATGGGCTAGTGATTCAGATTATGGCTCACAAATGCTTTGACCAATTTGGTTTTACGTTTGCCAATGTTCAGATGGCCACATAAGTCGGAGGACATAGATCAAGTTTTATTCTCGAAGCAAGATGTACATATCTGCCCCCAATGTCTAGCAACATATGGAATGCAATGGATGGATGCTCGGATAAGTGTATGGATGGATGGATATGGTAAGCACGCAAAGTATGCCAAGGATTTATCTTGCGATAAGATAAGGTGCTCGAATAACGAATGCTCATTTGGATAATGCTTCATGGCTCAGATAACATAGGATAGGATAGGATCAATGAAAATGACCCATGTCAAGATGTTTACCGTAAGCAAGTGTAAAGTGTGCCCCAAAATTTCATCAAGATCAAGATAACTTGGATGATGGATGCAGATATATGTGAATGGATTGGATAAATGGTTTATGGATGCGTGGATCTATTATGGATAAGATGGATGGAATGCTCGATTTATTACGGATGGGATGAGATGCTTTCACCTGAAGTGGCACACATAGATGCTCAATTCTACACATGACGCCTGTTTACCAGGTTTTCATCATGGTCTTGCCCAAAGCGCCACCCATGCGGTTTTCACTAGAGGACGATTTTTATCTTTACTGTTTTCAATCCTTTTTCTGATTTTTTTTTTTGGATTTTTATGATTTTTTATTTATTTCTTTGTATTTTTCTGAAAGATTCATGCTAAACCACCTGGTGGTGTTGACGTAGACGCTTATGTCATAATGTGCCATCGATATCCTGCTTGAAGAAGCTGCTTTGCTAAGATACGTGCACTTGAATGCCACTTTTGGGATTCTCGATCTACTTCATCGATACCAAGGTTAACTTTGTCTCTATGCGCACATCGCGATAGATTGCCTTCTGAATCCTTATGATGAAGGGTTGTTGCCAATACACGGTCAATGTAAGAGTTGGATATTATGCGTGGAGGCATGGATGGAGTGCGTTTAGGGATAAGAGATGGATTGGTTGACAGTTTGGAACCTTTGACTCTCCAAACTTGGGAAGATGAGCAATGATGGGTGGATACGAAAGTGTGCGTGGAATTAGGACCAACCGCTGATATACTCTTTTGTATCGCTGCTTGAAAAGCCTCGCTTTTTGATTTTTTGACATCTTTGATGGATACCTTTCCCTCTTTTTAGTTTGCTGGGTTCTACTGACTGATATCCATATGTATTTGATTTGTCCATTATGCTTTATAGCTTCTTTTTCTTTGATAACGTTCTTTGTGCTTTGATTCAAATATTTCTTTTGATGTTGGTCCCAATTCGTGGATTGGGTGATGGGTGGATGAAGATTCATGATGTGTATCGGTTGTGTATTGACACCGGGTTTAATTACAAGGATTCTTCGTAATTCCCTATGTCAGAATGCTGTTTGATGAAGTTGCCCCCAGTATGGTGATAGTATCACCTTCATGCTTTGATTCTACTTGCTTTGAGATATTTTGTTCAGTAAACGTGCTTTGACAAATGATCATTGTTTCAATTTTTCGCTCTGCTAACTCTGGATTATCCTGTTCTTTCTGACTTGTTTCCTTGAGTGGATAATGTTCGATATCTTTATTCATGATGTCCTCAATCTGAACTTGGGACATGTTTGATCCTGATGTTGACAACTCCATTTGATTGTAGGAGTTAAGAATCTGCTCTTTTTGTGTAACAAAATTTTGTTCTAAATGAAGATCATCTACGTGCCCATCTGTAGAAAGCATCTCATGGGTAGATGGAGGAGTATACAGGGATATGATCATCTTGCATGGATAAGAGAGTGTTCATTAGATTATTGTAGTATCTTGAAGATACAAATTCTTGATCTTGATTAATTTCGAAGTTGCTTTCGACATGCTTTGGATCAAGTTCTTGACATGGGGTAGCTTCAAATGATGGATTTCTTACAAAAGAGTTCTTGGACATCGTTATGAGACACGGGGAATGGCTCAATATCCTCAAGTGTCAAGTTCAGGGTTCTTTCAGTATCTGTAACCATGCGGTCAAAGGGGATCAACATGTTTTGGAAGGGACCATTGCTAGACCTTGGTGAAAGATTTTGATCATGCTTTGGAATAAATTCTTGAGATATGTCCTCTAGCTCATATGGCAATGTAGAGACATTTTCAACATCATCACAGGTGAACTTCTTGTGCATTATGTCAATTGGATCAAATAATCCTAACACTCCTTGAAAGAGATCACTAAAAGTGGCTCTTGATGTATGGTGAGTTGATCATCAAATTGTGTAGATACATCCTCAATGTGCTCCTCAATGGAGAGGTTTTGATCATTGTTTTCGACAATTGTGGTGGAGAGATTGTGAATGTCTTCGACCATAGAGTCAAGTGATGTTGATATTTCTTGAATTGGCTCATTGTTAGGTATCATTGGTGGATTTTGATCACGATTGAAAAGTGACTCTTGACCTATGTTTATTTGATCTTCGGATGAGATAGAAACATTTCCAATGTGCTCTTTGATGGATGGATCTTGACCATTGTTTTCAATAGTTGTCATCTTTTGTGTTTGTGCTCATGTTGGTTGGGTAGCTTGAGAGTCTTGGGCAACTTGAGAAGATTGTTTCACTTGTTGAGCTTGTGTTGCTTGTTGCATGGCTAGATATTGTTGGAATCCCTTTTGAAAAGTAGCTTGTAATGTCGCGTCGTATTTTCTTGATGTGGTGGAAGTTGGTGGTGGTGGGGGTGGTCGTGGATTTAGAATCATGTTGGATGTAGTGACAAGTGTTTGAGATATGCTCAGAGCGATCATGGTAGTGAGGGGTTGAGATGTGATGGGTGTGATAGTGGTGTTTGGAGTGATCGAAGGGATAGTGATGGTTGGAATGATCGAGGTGATAGGTCCTTGGGAGACCGTATTTTGATTTGGGATCAATGTTGTTGTTTGATTAGATACCATCTATTGGTGTGATGTCAATGGTATATTCGAAGGATTTGACATGATGGTTTGATTGAAGTTAGGTGGATTGATTTGGATGGAATGATTGGTGTTAGGTAAAGGGGGAAGCCCTAAACCAAGGAATGATGTAGGTAATGGTGGTGGAGATTTCCCTTGGTGCAATGCCTCAACTATTTTGGAAAGTTCCATAATTTGATCTCGCCAAATTTGTTCTTGATTTTGATCTTGACTCAATTGAGATAGTTGATTTGGCTTGTGTTCAAGTAGTTTTGGCATGCATGCTTGCGGTTTTTGAATGGGATTATGGGAAAATTGACTTTGGATAATGTTATGATTTGGGATGATGTTCAAATTTGGCATGATAGGATGAACATTGTTGATATCGGGAATCATTTTTACAAAGTTTTCCGAGTTAGGATTCATGTTTCGAAAACTTGCACTTGGTACATCCACATTTGGTTTGTAGGGATTTGGTGGAATGATGTTGCTCGTTTGAAGACTCATGTATTGATTGTTTGGAGGATAGACTTGTAAGTTTGGACTTTGATTTAAATCTATCATGGGGAGATGTGTTCCAAAATTCAGATTGGGCATACTCACATTCGTTGTGCTATTGCTATTCATAGGAGATAGTGATCCTATGTATGGATGTGATTTTCCATAATCCCATGATTTTGTGAGGCTTGGATAGTTTGGTTGGTTTGGACCACTCATGACGTATGAATCTAGTTTATATTCCATGTTCTTCTTGTGTTTTGATCTTGTAGCAAAAGTGACCTCTAAGGTTCTTAGGATCAATGACGAGATGAAGGATGAAAGGTGAATGATATGAGTGTTGAATGTTTAGGGACCTTAGATCAATGCTAGACTTTGGGATTTTGATTTTGATTGTTTGATGTGGATGATGAACTTGTAACCCTAAGATGTTAAATGCTATCTTAGGATGAACTTGTTCAAAGAGGTAATAATTTAACTAAGTGTGCATGGAAGGATTCATCCAAACACACCTAACTAAACAAATGATTTTGATTTGGTTTAGGGATGTACCCAAGTCTAGGTAATGATGTTTTCAAAGCTCTAAATTTGTTTGTGGGATGATGTTGATAAATGTTTGAGGTGGATGAAGTGTTTGATTTGATCCTAAGAGACTTAGAGAGACTTTGTTTACTAGGCCAAGTTATTGAAGAACACACTTTTCTCTTAGAAGAGCAATCAAAAGACCAATATGACAAAGAGATATCAAGCACATGTGTGGGGTCCAATTCGTTTATCTTTGCTTAGTGTATTCTTTTTACCACAAACACACTCTTGATTAAAGTTTCAAACTAAGATGTCCAATGTCTTAATTTCTTTAAACCCCAAAAGATATTTTATGTGGAAATTCAATGAACTTAAGGCAAGGGTTTTCCTATTGTTTACTCAAGAAGACAAATTGAGAGGTATAATCAATGCTTAGGAACCTCTACGAACGTGAATCCGCAGGGAAAGTAGTAACATATGGATTGAGTCAATGATATTTGTCTTAAAGAGGGTTTGAAATTTTGAGAATCATGTTGAATGTTTGTTTGCAAAATGTTTTCGAATACACACTGTGTTTTAAAACAAAGAATAATTACAAGCCCTATGGATGTGTAAGACTATATTTGTTGGATTCCCACTTGGACAAGTCCAGCTACACTTATCTCTAGCGGATGGTTAGATGCTTGACCCCAGCTGGCTCCCCTCCACGGCTCGTGCGTCAATGCAGGCTGACCCAAGCATCAACATACCATGAAACTCCCATGGAATGTTTTCCATTTCTACTAAAGATCATAAAAGTGTGGGGCGACTTCAGAATGACCGTTCTTGCACCAACAAATAGATTAAGGATTTTGGAAAATTCTAGCACATGAGTTCTAGTAAGGACTTTCCGTTCGTGGAGATTGACCCATATGGTAAAGAGTCCCCTTCGGATCCATCTTAGCCGAATAGCCGTGATTATGGCGTTTAGCAAAACCATCATTTATATCCGTTTGGAAATACTCTTGGCTTTAGAGTGTTACGGTTAATTAAATCACTTAGGTGAGTACTTTTCCCAAAATGAGACCCTCTAAGATAAACAAAAGCGAGGCAAAGAACCTGATCAGTAACTTTCGATCAGTCTTTGATGAAAACAAAGAAAGAGAATCTACGCGAAAATTCCCCTACTCACACTTGCACAAGATGTTCAATTTTTAAGCCCACAATGAAGTGTTTCAAAGCAATAAAATGTATTTTGAGTGTTTCTCTTGCACCCTAGATCGCACGAAGCGCAAGGGGAGAGGATACGTACTCAAAAGACAATCACACAATTCAAACACTTGTTCGTTTTATAACCTTCAAAGCAATTGTGAATTCGTTTTAAGCACCAAATGAAATGTGAGGATTGCTTGTTCAATTTTTTAACCCAAAACGAACTCTAGTAAGTTTGTCCTAAGATTCGTTTTAAGCCCTTTGCAACGAAAAATTGAAGTGTTCTTTTTAGAGCCCCAAAGAAAAGATGTGAGTTGATTCAAAACAGAAAATTAAAGTGCAAAATGAAATCCTTAAGCATTTAGAAACACTTTTTCAATCTTCAAATTTAATGTTCAATTCTCTCCAACTCTAAGATTCTTCAAATATTGCTTTCAATGCTTCAATTTTTTCAATTTCCATGTGCAAACGGGATCTGCAAAAAAAAAAAAATGACAAGCACATGAAAATTAATTGTTAAGAAACACTTTAGGATATAACTATTGAAAAAAAAAAAACCAATTCCAACAGATTGCTAGTCAAATTGATAATCTTTCATTCTGCTTTCTAGCAATATAAGATTGTAAGCTCTAATCAATGCAAAGACATTTAAAGATATTTGTGAACCCTGCTAAAAGTAAAGAACATTTAAAAAGTTAGCCTAATTTACTCTTTTGCAGCTCGATACCATTCAATCCAAAATATTCCTGATTCGTAATCATAAGAGGCCCTCTTACAAAACCAGGAAATTTGTCACAAAATATTTCATTTTTAATTCAAAACATTGTAATATTTGTAACTTTCCAAGCGTTGGTCAAAGGCATAAAAATCAGGCTCTTTTCTGTAAATGCTCACTACCATAAAAGTGAAAACAATAGCTAACAATATTTCAGTTTTTTCAAAATCTATGAATAAGACAAGGTGCGTTGTACATATAGCTTCTAAGTTGAATTCAAAGGGGCACGCATGTGACTTTTCTCTCAACTCAAATGAAATCGTGAGATTTTTTAATTTATTTTTTCTATTCTAATATGATATTATACCTCGAGCTCAGTGGATTTTAATGTGCTAAATGTACATTTTTGAAATTTGCCAGCAATAAAAGTGCCTCTGAACTATGGCGCATCAAATTACTATGGTTAGCTTTTAATTCATCTAATGTACTAACTATGCATCTGAAGTTAAGTATCAAATCACCAGTCTTTCCCTTGTCTATTCAGATCTGGGTATGTGCAGGATCATGGTATGCCAAAAAGTGGCAATATTTGTAGGGTATGTGGCTGATGACTTTTTTTTCACCCAAAATTAATGAAACGAAAAGGGTTTTTAGAGGAGATTCTCAGCTTTCCAAAAATATAAATTATGATTTAATTTGAATTTAATAAATAATTATTATTCATTTTCTATTAAATTCTGACTAAAGTCGTCGATGGTGATTGAAAAATATCTATAACTTTAAGCGGTATCATATTTTTGAATCAAAACATGTGTCACATTCTATGCTTTACATACTATAGGATTAAAAAAAATAAAAATTAAATTTCATGAATTACGGCCAAGTTAAGGTGGTCGAGGCGAGGCGATTTTTATATTTTCTAAAAGTTGTAATAAAAATTCGCAATTAATTCTTTACTTGGAAAAAATTACAAAAAAATGTGCATCACATCAGGACATGAGTCACTCTACTTATATATAAATATTACAAAAAATATTATCATTTTATTATGGTTTAAATTAATTGAATGAGACACCTACTTCTTATTTTTTCCACGAAATTTAAGTACTCTTGCATTGAAATTTCAAATTTTCACCAAATGCGTTTTATTTATTTTTAAATAAACTAGTATTTTAGAAACTACATTCAATTTTCTACAAATTCTATTCTTACATATTTTTGAAATAATATAGATAACTTATTCAAATATTTACGTCAAGTTGCCTAACACTGATTTTTCTGAATTTTTTGCCACTTAAGGGCCTGTTTGGCATACCATGATCCTGCACATGCCCATCTGTCAGACAATGCAAATATTTTGAACCGCCAAACCATAAATATTGATGTCACATAGCACTTGATTCTATTATTCTGATTGACCAGCGAAGTGTACCTGCAAGAAATAAATACATTAGAGGACAATACATTGTATCCAGCTGATTGTGATCTTCCAACACATGATGATGGTGGCAGAGTGGTTTAAAGAATGCATGGCCCAATGAGATAGCTTAACTCGTGATCCCTAATGCAAATTAGACAGTGTAGTTAAAGGCCACCTTAACCCAGCATCTATGACACTCTCAAGCTGGTAGAGTTAGATGATAATGATAAGGAGACATTGCATCACCCCAAAATGATAGGAAATTAATATAGGTGGGTACTTGAAGGCACGATGGAAAAGCTCGACACCTAGAATAGACAACCCTATGCTTCAAATTACTCAGCAACACAGCAAAACAACATCGACATCAATAGCATAAGCAGCAACGACATCAGTAACAGTTAAAGCATTCCAAATGAGTAAGACAACCATTAATGCGAATAACAAAGGAATTTTAGTCCATTAAAGTTAAAGACTTTCTAACAAATGCAAGGCTATGAAAGAATAGTCAAGAGATGCGAACTGTGTGATAGAATGATTCAAACACATGGTCCCCTAGCTGCGATGATTGCAAAGGTAAAATCAGAAAATGGATTCACAGAAAAGGCTTTGGAAACCTATAAGCAAATGTTACTGGCAGATGTAGAGCGATATTCCACAACATTTGTCAATATCCTCCCTGCCTGCGCCACAATGGTAGCCTTGGAACAGGGTATGAACTGGCTGAAGAAAAGTAAATTGCAGGGTTTACATGTATGCAGAATGCAAAAGCATAGAGAAGGCACGTGAATTGTTAGACAAAATGCCTCAAAGAACAGTGTTTTGATGGTCTGATTGAAAGCGCATAGAATAGATTCTGTTGAAAAGGCTTTAGAACTTTTAAGTAAATGCAACTGGCAGATGTGAAGCCTCGTCACCATTCAAGGAGCTTTCATTTTGATGTGATTGGTAGGTGCAAAGAGGTGACCACAACCTTCGCGTAGCCTTCTCCTAGCATAAGTAGTATACACATGTGAGATAGACACAGACTTAGGATTAGGAAATGCTCGGTTACACCTGACATAGAGACAGTGATGGTAAGGAGAGAACTTGGACAAAGCACATTACTCCTGACAAGGCTGCAGAATATGCGCGCAGAATAGATTCTATTGAAAAGGCTTTAGAAATTTTAAGCAAATGCAACTGTTAGGTGTGAAACCAAGCTCCACAACCGTTCCAGCATCTTCCCTGGCTGTGCGCAAATGGGAGTTTTTGTAAGAAAATCAAAGCATAGCAAATGCTCTAGTGAATACACATGCACAATGGGGAAGCATAGACAAGGTGTGTGAACTGTTTGACAGTCTGCCTCATGGAAATGTGATTTCTTTTAAGCAGATGCCTTTCACAGGTGTAAAGAAAAAAGAACAAAAAATATAAGGTCAGCGCTAAAGAAGTTTTTGGTGACAATGCGCAGGAAGCTTTCAGGCAAATGCTAGATGTATGGTGTATAAAATACAGCAAACAAAAGTCTTACAAAAAAATTTCAAGCAAATACACCTTTACGGTAATGACAGTCACAGAAATGGGTGATTTTGCATCGTCCAATCTATCTAAGCCATTTACAACGATATCAAAGCCGCATCAACTATTGCTTTCAACAGTAAACTTTAAGCAAATCGAATAAGACATCCAGCCCTCCTTCTAGCGCCATTATGTAGACCCTAAATCTGCATTTTGCTCAAAAATAAACAAGCATGAGTATTGTTAAATCAAGCAAAATCAAATATAGAATCCATATGAAATATAGAATCATGCTTCATAATGCAATCCAAACAACAAAATATCAACTAAACTAAGTGAAAGCATAAAGAAGCAAGAATCCAACTCTATCTCATATTGGATTGGTGTCACGTGCTAGTGACCCATTCCCAATCCTTGACCAAAGCTTAAGATGAAAATGCAAATGGAGATGATGGACTGAAATGATGAACAAGATCAAATCTCAAATGAAGAGAGTAACCTTGCATGAAATTGTGGAGGATTTTCTCAAAGATGAAGCACCTATTTAAAGATTTTCAAAATGCTAAGTGTTGAAGAGGGACCAATGTGGGATCAAAAACAAGCCAATGAGTTGAGGACACTTGTCATCATGTGATTAGTTGATGTATGTGCAAGATTTGGGAAGAGTGCCCATGAGAGGGAAAAATTGAATTCAAATTTGCAATGAATGCTGAGTTTGACCTTTGGAAGGGGACATGTAAGAGACATGTAAGGCCTCATAAATGCTCTGTTTGGTGTACATGTCCACTTGGGGAGATTCAAACTTGGAGAATATTCTTCCTTTATGCCAAGTTGAAAATAAATTTTGATAAATCATTTAATTGCAATTTCATGTGCAAGTGGCCAAATCTAGATAATGCAAGTGGGATGTGATTAGTATTAGATCAGGATTAGATGATGATTATGCTAATTTAATGCTGATTAGGTGAGTTGACATTTTGGACTTAAATTTCTGATTTATTTAAATCAGAAAAGGATGAAATATGATTTAGGATTTAATTTAAATGAAGTCCTGATTTATTTAATTAAGTGGATGATGCAAGATGAAGGTTGAATGATAATGCTTATTTGATAAATGAGATTATTTAATGAATGGTTTAAAGTGATGAATTTGCCTAATGTGAGACATAATTTGACTGAATCCGATCGAATGCATAATGTAAAATTTGCATGTCTACAAGAAGTAAAGACATTAATATATAGAAATTACATTATAAAAATTAATATATTTAACAAAATTTAATCACTTACAACCATCTGACGATCATTCTCATCGAGGGAAATATTTGCACGCCAATGCTCAGGCGTGCTCGAGCCCTGTATAAACCATCTAAATAGGAATTAAACTCTGAATCTATAATGGTTTGATTTTTCACTAGAACTAGTTCATCTATAACAACAAATGTAAATTGAAATTTAGTAATTTGCCTCATACCTCCCCTATCAGAGCCATCGAAGATTGTATTGTAGTAGAAACACGAATATCCATTGCCCTTGTTACGGTTGGCGGTGTTTCTGTCACCAACATCTGAAAATAAAACAACAAATTATTCAATCACAAAATAGTTATCGAATTTGAAGTAATGCTTTGAGTTTGAATGATGTGTAATGCAATGTAAGCAACAATATGATTATCAATTTTTTAAAAAGCAATAACCTGGGACAATCACATTGAAAAACAAATGACCCTTTAGGACAAATTTTAAGTGAAAAAGCGTCAAAACACAATGTAAAATATGACAACCAATATGAGAAGAAGAGATGATCTAGTCAAAAGGGGCTTTGATAGTAGCCAACTGAGTTAAGTATGACAAATCCAAGTATCACTGTTGCAAGGAATGGAGTAAGAGCTAAATAAAGATACAACGACAATAAAAAATGATGGAGCTAACTTGTTAAGGGCCTATTCTTCAAAACCCTTATTAAACGCTTGTCATAGTTTAAGATATGCAATAAATGTTTGACAATGGAATTAACCTTTTGAGGATGACAGTGATTAAATTGAGGTCTCCTTTTACCATGTAGAAAAGTAGATATTCTTTCTTTGGCCTATCATTACTTCGATTTTTAAGTTTCTCACTTGAGTTAAATATAATCAAGTGTTTATGCAAAGATGATAGAGAAAATAATCATGAAAGGGAGAATATGATGGTGATCAATGACAAGTCAGTGGCACATTTGACAATCGAAAGAGTAGAGGAATGCATAGTGAACATCATGGTACAACTTATGATATAAATTAAGCCACATGGTTGATGTACTTTGAATCCTTGCATCTAAAGGAAATTTTCTTACTCGCTCTTTGCTAGAAATTTCAATGTTGCCTTACGTATGGTTGGCATTAAAAGTGCAATTACTGCAACATTGAAAATTATCATATATAAAGAATTCCCTCCATCTTGTTGATTGAAGCGCCGAAAACACTCTTGATGGTGGCTATGCCAGTCAATTATAGTTCCTCTTCTACATTTAGAGGTTAAGTATCTTGGTTGACCCATACGAATTATCGAGAATCAAAATCACTAGCTTCCATATTCAAGAATTCCCAACCAACATCTTCAATAACTTTATCTAGATCATCAGTAATAGTCTTACAAATTGGTTGCCAATTCAAGTTCATTCTACTTTCATAATACTTTATATCCATGGAGTTCATCCATTCCTTGATGTCATCAAGTGAAGATTGAGGAATGGCGTACATATGGAGTACATCTTGCTTGAATTATTTGAAAACAATAGCCATATCAAATCCCTTTTTCCCAAGTCCTACTCTCTCAAGGTTAACAATCTCAATCTCAGTAATAGTGATTACTAAGAAAGGTAATTCCACCAAATCTACCAAAAAATTTACCATAGGAACAATAAAAGCAGAGGATTTGAAAGGAACTCCATGAAAACCAAGCTCTCTAAATGCTATATAAAACTCTAGTTCAAAATATTTTAGATGAGGTTGCTCCCATAGCTCTCTTACTCGCTTGACAAATCCTTGAAACTATGTATTGATTTTATTTTTCCTGTTCCTCTCTTATTGTTCTTCCTTAATTTCATCAAGATCATACATTGACCTTCTTGCCCCTCCTAAAGTTTGGACCACATCCATTACCTCCACATAAAACTGGACATCCTTGGTTTTCTTGGTTCCCACGCCATGATATAGTTATGCAAATGAAAATGAAGCAAATTAATCATCTCCTTCTCCATTGAATGCATGCTTAATGTTTTGATACATGATATCAACTCTCTCTTAACATCTCATGGTTGGTCTCGAAATCAGGTATAGGGTGGAGCCTCCAGAGTTAAATCATCTTTCTTCCTCTTCCACCAAATGTTGTCTGCAGGTCCACATAATACGCGGCCCTAGTGGCTTTGTTTTGAAAAGATGGGGTTTTCTCTACGGAGTCACCGGTGTAGCTCTCTACCTTTTCAAACTCTTTCATTGCTCTAGGGGATAAAATCTTTGGGATTTAGTCATTTTGTACCACATGGTTGATGTGCTTTGAATCTTGCATCCTAAGGGGTTTAAAACCTTAGGGGCCTTAGATGAGAAAAAAATTAATGTTTTTTCTTTTCTTTTTTATGTGAGGGACCTAGTAGTGAGATAAAAGAGGTATGAAAAATGAAAAATAGAACATAAGATTCATGGACCATACTATATCACCTACATGCTAGCTAACAGGGACATGAATGCAGTAGATTTAATTATGATAGGGGTATTGCAAAGGTATGTTTGAGAATATAAGAATGAAAGGAAGAATTAGTGGATCAAAATTTAGTGTCAAATGTTTTCCTAAAGATCTCCCACACCCTATTAGGAATTTAAATCATTTCTAAGCATTTCCCGTCCCTATGGGAAAGTTTGAGAGGCTCAATAGTTGAGAGTTTAATGAATTACTTATAACTTCTTTCCATGCAATCATGATTAGTTAAGAGAACATATGGAAACTTTATGAGCTATGCAACAATGAGAATATAGAGATGTACAGCCCTAGTCTTAAAAACTCTCCAAGCATACAGGAGATATTGAAGGAGTCAAGTGGCTGATGGATAGGGTCAAGGATAGAAGTTTTATTTTTGGTTACATTGACATCATGTGTAGGACATCCATAGTCTTATTCTTGGTTACGTTGACATCACAAAAAATTATATAGGATGGAGTAGAATGTAGCTCTACCTTTGTCAATTCCATGTTAAATTTTTATTATATATAGCTTGCTAGTGTAGGAATTCTAAGACAAACAATCATAGTAGGACGATTCTTAAAAGCTTGAATAATAACCTAGTGAACCCATATACTCTTATGACTATATATTCACAAATCTAGATTAAACTTAGAATTCATTAATTAAGTTCTCTTTATTCTATATTACCTCCGTGAATGTTTGAGTAAATCTACTCGCACTCGGAGGTGTTCCCTTCAATCCTTTGACAGTACCCTGTTCAACATCTAAAATCACATATTAAAATACCATTCGTAAAACAATGCTATTAACACATGTGTACTAAATTTAGAATTATTTACTAACTTTACATACCCCACTGATAGGTGTACTGCAAAAATAAACAGGCTGATGACTAGTATATCCAGGCTCAACGCTATGACCCTGCAATTTTATTAAAATAATAAAACTAAATTAGTTAATCTTGCATTTCACTATCAAAATTTAATAAACTAAATTCAATGAACATGTTGAATTTTACCTGACTGTCAATACCATATGCATCATGCAGAATGTCAGCTGCCCTCTCCATCCCCGTAGATGCATACGGATCAGGCTACATAGAAGCATATGGATCCTGCATAGCACCCTCCTGAGGGCCGGTAGGGTCATACGAACAAGTGGCTCTGTAAGATCGACACACATGGCCTCAAAGGCCACCACCTGAAGACTCCCCTAGATTGCACTGTACAATGGGGCTAGTGTGGTGGATGACACTCCGAGTCAAGGATGTGATCGCCTACAAAGTCTCTACATCAGTACTCTCCTTTGCAACTGCAGGCATCACAATTTGCTCACGAGGGGGCCTAGCAAGATGTCGTCTCCCCTGTCGTGTAGGATTCGGCTGTGCACCGGGCCTATCCTGTGCTGACCCCCCACCTCTCCCCTGAAACTCCCTCATATCAAAATAATTCAGGATTTGGTTCAACACAAACTCATAGTATAATTTCTTAAGAAAATATTGGGGGACTTCATAGTTATTGCACGGTGGGTAATCAAAGACCATATACCATCTGTCATAAAAATGGTTCCTATTCTCTTGGTGGTGGCACCAATGAATAGGAAACCTCTTTGCATTGAGGGTGAGATTTTGATTTGTTTTAGGGTCAGTGAATAGAGAGCACAAATTGCCTTTAGTAATCTTTAAATATTTTACTTGTTTATATGATAATTTGTTTGCATAATATTCCCTTGATGTTTCCCTCCTATTTTTCCATCCAGATATTTGTTGGGTAATTGCATCTATATTTTTTAACAAATCCTTTAATGAATCTGCTAGATGCATTCTTTCTGTGGTTGAAGAATTTTGATCACTCAACCTACTAATAAGATCCTCAACTTCTTTTCTATTGTTTTCAATTTCATTCCTCAAATTTTCTTGAGTGCCGGAGGGTATTGAGAGAATGGTGGGGGAGGTTGATTTTGTTGTTGAGGCTGATTTTGTTGAGGTTGATTTTGTTGAGGCTGATTTGGTTGAGGATTTTCCTCCTCTTGTTGAGGATTTCCTACAAATTAAAAAAAATCATTCATTTCTAAACTAAAACAAACAAAATCAATTTAAAACTAAAAAATTCATAACAAATACCAAACAAAACTTACCTCTTGCATCTCTTCGTCATCGTGGTGCCATATTTGTGAAGAAAATCCAACTAAAGTTGATGAAATGTGAAGAAATCACCTCTCCAACAACGCGAGCATGTAAAGCAGGGTTTTTGGCTACGGGCGGAGATGAAAAACAGTAAAAAGCAAATGACAAATGATATTTGGATTCACTTTTTTTTTTAATTTTAAAAAGACATAACGCGTTCGTGTTATGGTGCATTTTTTTCTTGTTTGGCCACAAAAGTGCGACCATCTTGGTGCACTTACCCATCCATCATTTTAAAGAAAATCCATGCTCTTTCCTTCATTCTGTGTTTAAGCTTTTCTGGGTTTGCCAGTTTTATATGCTATTTCTTTGCACATGGGTGTATTTTGTGTAAAGCAACTTTGGTATTCCACCCATCAATAATAATGGGTTACTTCCGTAGAAATACAAACTGATTTAGAAAAAGACCGGCCAAACAAACAGAAAAAAGAAAATAAAAACGCTATTTACATATGTACAAAGTAGAGCATAATGCCTAATGGAATAGCTTAAGATGAATCCCATTGATTGGGATTCCTAATGACTCCTATTCCATATTCTCTAGCTAAAAAGTGTTGTGTTCTTTGCACCAAATGACTTTAAAGGGACCTTCCCATAGGTAGTCAAATTTACCGTGCTGACCTGGCTTTGCAACCTGGCTATCATACTTTAGCACTAAGTCTCCACATTTTAGACCCTGGTCGGAAGCCTTCTTGTCAAACCATCGTTTGACCACCTATTGATGGCTTGTCATTGCCATTAGGGAATTCTCCCTTTTTTCTTGCACTTCCAGCAGTTCGGCGAGCTGAACCTCCATGGCTTCATTTTGTTCTATCTCCAGAGATTTTAACAATTGTATTACCGGAATCTCCATGGAGATGGGTAACAGTGCTTCTTTCCCGTATACCAACTCATAAGGCGAAGTCTTAAGGACTTGCTTAGGAGTTATGTGGTTTTCCTAGAGCATTGTTTGGAGGTTTTTATGCCATTCCTTCTGGTGTTCTGAGCCAATCCTTTTAAGAAGTCAGACTAAACTTTTGTTCATCGACTCTGCTAGACCATTTCCCTGTGGGTAATAGTTTGATGATGTTTTAAGGAATATGCCATTCTTTAACGCAAAGTGACATACCTTTTCTCCTAGGAATGCTATGGCGTTGTTCAAAATGATAGTTTTCAGAGGACCGAACCTTATCACCAGTTCCTCGAGGAAATCTACAATTTCTGTCTCTATTGTGCTTTTAAGGGGAATAGCCTCCATCCACCTTGTGAAATAGTCCGTAGCGGTTAGAATCCACTTGTGTCCGACACTAGAGACCGGGTTGATCATTCCGATGAAGTCCAGGCCCCATTGCGCAAATGGTTCGTCCGCCATATGGGTCTGAGGGGCATTGTGGAATTCTTCCTTCTGTCGGCGAAGAATTGACATTTTTTAAACCTCTCACCAAGGAGTGGGAGTCACTGAAAAATGTAGACCAATAATAGCCAGCACGCATGATTTTAATTGCGGTGGTTTTGGCAGAGAAATGTCCACCTGCAGTGCTATTGTGGAATGCGTCGAGGATCCTCTTTGCCTGCTCCGAAGTAACGCATCGCAAGAGAACACCATTGAAATTCCTTTTGAAAATGACTCCTTCTATCAGCGTATATCCGCAATTTTGAAGCTGGTAATACCTCTTTTTTTGGGATGAGAGGCCTGGCGGATACCTTCTGGTTTGCATGAAGTTCATTCTATTAGTTAGCCAATCATCTTCCGATCCCAATCCATTTATCAAGATGAGCTCTGGCTATTCCTCCTTGGCAGGTACTTCCTTGTTCTGTGCCATATACTCACACAATCCTCTTCCTTTAATAGTCTTAGTAGTCCTGACTTCGATGTCATATTCAAGGATCTTGGTGATCCAATTAGCCCTTCTTTTTGTGATCTCTCCTTCCATAATGTATTCACATACACTAGAATGTGTGACATATACCAGAACTTTGTTGCAGGAAATTAGATGGCGGAATTTTTTAAGTCCCTTTACTATTGCAAAGGTCTGTCTTTCAAGAAAGTTATAATTCGCCTCATATTCTTCTAGGGTCTGGGAATAGAATGCCACTAGATGTTCTCCCTTTCCTTCACTATCCTTTTGGGTTAGAATAGTAGCAATACTGGACTCGCTACTGAAAGCATACATTATAAAATCTTTGCATTGATTTGGATTAACCAGCACCGGGGCTGTGGAAATCACTTCCTTGACCCGTTCAAAAGCCTCCCGAGCTTCCGTTGTCCACTTGAAAGCTTGGTCTTTTTTTAGCATTAGGGTGATCAGCCTAATCAATCCCGCGAAATCAGAAATAAATTTGCTGACGAAATTTACTTTGCCCAGGAAATATTGGACACCTTTCTTATTTACCGAAAGAGGAAGTTCTTTGATAGCCTTTGCTCGTTCGGGGTCAATTGAAACACCTTCTTTAGACACAACATGCCCCAACAGCTTACCCTGTGGTACTCCGAATACACATTTCTTTGGATTCAGGGAAACCCTGAACTCCTGGAACTTTTGAAAAACTAATTCCAAATGATCAAAATGATCATCTTTAGATTTAGAGAAGACAGTAAGGTCATCTAAATAGATTAGAATAAACTTATTGATCAGTTCGCTGAATGCGATGTCCATCGCCTGCTGGAAAGTTGCCCCTGCATTAGATAAACCAAAAGGCATTTTAGCATATGCAAATTTTCCCCACTTTGTGGTGAACGTAGTCTTGTGCTGATCTTCTTCTTTAACATGAATCTGGTTATAGCCAGAGAAACCATCCAACAGAGAGAACATTTCTGATCTTGCCATAGTTTGTAGGATTTCCTCCATAGAGGGCAATAGATAGTGGTCCTTTAGAGATGCTCTGTTTAGGTCTTGGAAGTCCACACATAAGCGGATATCACCATTTTTCTTTCAGACTGGTACCAGATTCGATACCCAAGTACTATGCTTGATTGGGAAGACAATACGTGAATCAATGAGCTTGGTTAGTTCTTGTGCCATTAGGGCCTCAACGTTAGGGTTGACTGGCCTCTATTTCTGTCGGACTAGTTTTGCACCTTTTTTTAGCTCAATAGTGTGCTAAATGATGCTAGGATCATAACCCTCCAGATCATCGTAGGACCAGGCCACTATTCCATACTTTTCACAGAAACCGATGAGCCTTTCTCTATCATGATGTGGGACATCTTTTTCGACTCAGAGATTCTTACCATCAGAGACCAGAAGTTCCTCATAATCACTTTTTTCCACCACGAACTTCTGCTTATCATTTCAGGTGTCATTACAATCAAAAAAGTTTTCGAGAGTAACCAACCCTTTCAAAAGTTTATTTGATTTGAGTTGCATAATTTGTCCTTCATAAGCCTCGACAATCTTTGGTTGAAGCTGGTCGGAAAATTCCCCTGAGTGCTGGATAAATGAAGCGATGTGTTCATCACTTTCAAAGACTTGCTAGCTCTGATCATTGTTGGGGATCGCTGGTCGGACTAATACCCGTACTGAATATTCGTTCCGAAGCAAGTCAGAGACAAGATCAAACTGAGCACCAATCACCGCCATGTGATCTGCATCGCTATTCTTCCTTCGGGGAACGGTCCGGATGTTGAAAGCTTCGAAACCCTCAATCAGGTCCTAAATTTGATGCTAATAGGATCTCATGCGGACATTCTTCACTACAAAAATTCCTCAGACCTGGTTAACTACTAGTTTAAAATCTCCGAATACAATCAATTGCTTAATACCCATTCGTTCCGCAAGGTTTAGGCCTTGGACTAACCCTTCATATCCAGCCTCATTGTTTGAACAGGCGAATTGAAAACGGAAAGACCTCAACAACTTTTCATTCTGTGGGGATATTAGACATACCCCTGCTCCAGCACCTACTTTGCTTCTTGCTCCGTCAAAATACAATGTCCATAGCTCATTTGCTTGGTTACCGTCAGATTCTTTGGCGACCTTCGGAAGCACCTGGTCTTCATCATAAATCGCATATGTGCCCAATCCTATAGCATGATAATTCCCGAAAAGGGTCATTGTTTATGTGTTCACTCAACAAAGCATCTTCCTTATCATTTCGGTCTCCGCTCACCTTCTCTTCTTCTAGCAAATCAACACTATACATTTCTTTCTTGGTGATAGAGGTATGCGTTGCTTCAAAATTGATCAAGGCCTCATCCACCACATGCTCAAAATGTAGAGCCTTTGATTCTATCTTCATTTTTGTGCCATGTTTGGTCCTAAGTATCAAATGTGACCAATCGAAGGACAGGTATCTGCCCACTTTTGAAGTAAATATGCGGGATAGACAAAGACCAAAAATAGGAGGAACATCTATGATCACTGTGTCCTACGAGACTGTGATACTTGGGCAGGTGAATAGAGTTAACAGAAGCGCTTTGATGACACCTATGGTTTCAACTTTGTTTCTATCAAGCTGCATAACCCCTCTTTTCATAGGTTCATAGGTGAGGCCCAAAGCTTCGGCTATCTGTTTAGGCATAACCGTTGTACTAGCACCAAAATCAATCATAGCGTTGTGTAATAGCTTTTTTCTTACAATGAGAGTCAAGAAGAAGGGTTGAGGTTTCAACCTACATCTGTCATCGGCAGGAGATTCCTTTGTATCGTTTGTAAGCACCTTTGGTGGCGGTATGTGACAACTGACCTCTACATTGGCCGAAGGCTTTGTTAATGCCGGGTTGACCTCTTCCTGAAGCACCTTTTGTAATAGCATCTTTTGTTCCAGGATAGCTAGAATGTCCCATAAAGACACGTTAGCAGATGATTTCTTCAATTTCTCTACCACATTAAAAGGTGGCAAACTCGGAGACTTTTGCTCTTTGGTTCTTGCTATAATAATCTCCTTCCATGGTTGAGAAGATGAAGGGACGGTTAGAGCACCGGGGATTTGATCGGACATGCCTTTGCATTGCAGGCTGTCTGGATGTGAAACAACAAGCTCACCTGTGAATCTCCTCTTTGAGTGTGTGTTATAGTTAGATTGCACTTGCGATGTTTCAGATATGAATGCTTCATTAGCAGACATTGTTTCTTCATCTTCCATCCAGGAGAAGAGCGCATGATCAAGAGCAATATCAGACTCTTGCTCTAAAGACATTCCTTGCATTTGCGTGGTAAGGACCACACTCTCCATTGGAGAGGCATATACGTACCCTCTATTTTCTGTTGTAGTACCTTGACTGCGTTGCTCCGCCACCTTCTGTTGTAAGTTGCCACGCGGATAATTTCGGGGCATATGCGCATCGCTGCAGGGGAAGCACCATGGATTGATGTCATCAATAAGATTGTTTTGTCTTGCGGTTAATTCCCTACTCGAGCTTGAAGATGCACTCATTAATAGAGAAGGAACCGACACTATTTGGTTTGTAGTCGAAGTTGGTGGATTAGTGCGAGGCGCACCCTAATATTGATTTTGCTGATAAGTAGACCACCTGCCTTGATAGTTTTGATATGCGGGCCATGGGGGCATTGCTTGGTTCCGCTTGAGAGTTGTTATGTCATTTTCTATTGCTCACAACATCTCCTTGAGGCCGCTTATTTCATCTTTGGAAGAACCTGATGTAGAAGCCAAGTTTTTAGGAGTAGCCGCATATGAGTACATTGATTGGGAAGTTGCTGCCGCACTAGTTGATGCAACCTCTTGTGCAGAGATTGTTATTTCAGGAAATATTGGCATAATAGGTTGGGGAGGCAATTTTTTGCAATCTACCAAATGATTCTTAGCTTTGATAGCGGTAGCATAAGCATTTGGTAGAGTGGCTCCTCCCAAAGACTTGATCATCACAAAAATGTCAGGATTAATGGACTTCAGATAAAATATGAATGCCAACTCTGGAGTCAGGCGGATAGTCACAGGGTCCTTTGCTAATTTGAGTGAAATTAGGTATTGAAGTCCATTAGAGCCTCCTAGGGGGCTCATCTTATGACATATAGCTGATAATATAACAAAGAACGATCTTCGTCATTTGAGAACCTTTCATAAAGTGGATCTCCGAGCTCATCCCAGGTGCGAATTGAATTAGGAGTTAGCATTCAGTACCAATCCAGAGCCTTGCTTTTGAAGGACGCAGTGAGGAGCCTTAGGGCTACATTCTACGCTGTAATACCGTGTACCAGACAAACATCTGCTACATCCTGCAAATGTTCCGCTTGTGTTTTTGAGTTTTCTCTGATAAATTTGGGAATAGCTTTCAGGGTTGAAACCAGGATAGCGCCCCAAACAGTGGGCACTACCGGGGCTACCAGGGGACTTCCAACATCCCATGCTATGTAGTTTCTATTTGGGGCCGACAACATGGTGAGAGGAAAAGGTGGTGGAAATGGAACGGTTACCAGCTGATTTGTGACCTGGACTGTCCCTAGTGGAGGTACTAGTAAACTTGGGTTATCTGTAGTATGTGATCTGGTTACAGGCTGATGGCTCATACACCCATCTACAATGCTATTTTGTTAAGTTCAGGTCCCACTGGGCATGCCAGAAAAAGAACAAATTGTTGACGCCAAAAATTGATGAGGTAACAGTGTCTTATGGGAAACTCAGTTTAACGGGGACCTTTTGCGCTAAACTGAGTGACCTCCAAATTTTTAAAGAAGCTGACTTCTTCCATAATGGGTTTTGGAAAGAGAAAATGAAATAGATATAATGAAGCAAAGTCTAATCTAAGGCGATGCACCAAAATCTATTGATGGGCACGATAAATCATAGATTTAGGGGCCTGAATGGTGTTGTTGCGTTCCAAAACGTCAGAGACTTAAAACTATAGCATAGAAAATTCATTTATTGACATAAAATAATATTGCATACATCCTCACTACTAAGAAGAGTCATTAGACATGATTTAGGTAAGCAAGCTTGTATTCAACATATATAGAAGTTCTTCAAATGAAATGTTTAAGACAGTATAAAGCACAGTTTACAGTTTAATCAAAGCATGAAAAACAGAAAGGCTGAACAATTGGCACAGTTTGAAAGTTTCTTGCAAATAAAATAGTAAAAGAGGCCTGGTGTCTTTTGCTAAAACCAGCATGTTTTTCTCAAAATTTTTGGACCACCTCTCATCGACAGAGAGAGTATATAAAGCAGGAAAAGAAACCTCCCACCACTTTGGAGAACTGTAATAGAAAAGATCTCGCAATCCCTTGCAATGATACCTGAATTAGAAGATTTCCAAGGCCATTACAACGGCATCGAGCTGAAACACAACATCCAGCCGCCCTAGGTACAGGTGCATCCTTCGTAATGATGGCCGTGGTCCCAACAAGGCTTGAGCAGACAAATGTCATCCCTCACCGCGAATGATCATGACCAGTAGCAACCAATAGTGTTGTTTAGTTCATCTGGCCCATCGTCCGCATAATAGATCAATATTTAGGCACGTGGCAGCCTCCTGTTGCCTGTATGAAAACCTCTCCCATCGCTGCCAAGGATTTGTGAAAATGCAACACGTGTCAAATGGGCTGAGATCCTTATCGCAGTGGAGAGAACGCTGCATCAGCTGGGTGTGAAAGATGTGTGGCAACATTTCGCTTCTCGCGGCTATTTATTTCTTTATTGCGTTGAAAGATTTGTGAATGGTTGCCACCTAGCAGAAAGTGGGATCCACCAACACCTTTTAGAAATAAAAAAGAAACCCTACGGAAGTATTTCATAGCCCGTCGAGGCCTCGAGGAAGCAAGCGACAAAAGCAGCCCGTAACCGTGACACGTGGGAGCCCAATGGAGCCTCCCAGAAAATGAAAGGAAAGCTGATACCCGAAGTTGCGAAGAGGAGATGCGCAAAGTGGCAGATCAAAAACTTGATGGAAAGCTGAATAAACTCGGCGATGCACAAGCCGATGCACACACAATACAAAAAGAAACCCAAAGGGAGCTGCTCAAATATTCATTTTAATAGTTACCAAACTAAGGATGACAAAATTACTCCTTATAAGAAGATGGTAGAGGATCTCAAGGACCTTTTCATAGATATAACTTTTGATTAGATTCCCCACATGAAAAATCAAGCAGCAGATGCCATGGCAACAATTGGATCATTATTAGATGTGCCACATAATGTCCTTCAATACAAATTCTTGGTAGAACAACTTCTCGTACCAACTTTTGAAATCCTAGAATCTAAATTTGTGTGCATCATCATTGGTCCTGGATCCTTGTGGTATCATGATATATTCATCTACCTTAGCAAAGGAACCCTCCCATCTGACATCACCTCCAACCTTAAGAAGACCTTTGTTAAAAAGGTATCCCAATTCATGATCCTAGGTGATACCTTATACCGTTGAAGCATCGAGGGGACATTACTACAATGTATTAACCAAGAGGATGCCTTAACTGCCTTAACAAAAGTACACGATGGCATATGTGGTTCCCATTCTAGTGGTATGAATTTAGCTAAGAAATTGTTTAGGATGGGGTACTACTGGCCAACCATGGAAAGAGAAGCCCATTGGTATGTGCAAAAGTGTGTCTAGTGTGAACAACATGGAGATCTTATTCATGCTCCAACTTAGGAGTTTCAACCAATGATCACACCTTGGCCTTTCTCACAATGGGGGCTTGAACTCATAGGAAAGATCACTCCAACCTCATCTAATGGCCACAAATTCATCATAATATCCACTAAGTACTTTTCCAAGTGGGTAGAAGCCATTCCTATGACCTACATAATGGGGAAGCAAATTTCCAGATTTATCCCGAATTACCTTATCTTCCATTATGGTGTTTCACAATCCCTTATCACCAAAAAAGGAACACCCTTCAAGAATCAAGATGTGAAAGAGCTATGTCAAAAATTCAACATCCAACATCAGTTCTCTACCCCATACTACCACCAGGGAAATGGCCAAGTTGAGGCTACAAACAAGACCATTCTAAAAATCCTAAAGAAAATGGTCAGTGAAGCTGACCGTGACTGGCATATGTAGCTAAATCCCACCCTCTAGGCCTATCGAAATAGTATCCACATGCCTACAGGTGCAACCCCATTCTCCTTGATCTATAGATTAGAAGCCATCTCACCTATTAAGGTTGAAATTCCATCATTGTGAGTGTCACTGTATAACCTAATCACTTATGAAGAATACAAAGTATCACGACTAAATGAGCTAGAGTTCTTAGATAAGCATTGTCTTGATTCCCTTAATCACTTGCAAGTATACCAAAATCAATTAAAACAGAGCTATAACAAGAAGATCAAGAGTTAGTCTTTCCAAGTAGGGGATCTTGTTCTCAAGTAGAATCAGAGAAATCTTCCAGATCAGGGTGGTAAAGGGAAGTTTGAGCCTAACTGGTTAGGTCCCTTTGTCGTCACATCAAGCTATGGATCAGGAGCATATCAACTGTCAACACCTAAAGGTGAACCCTTGTAGGAACCCATCAATAGTCTGCATCTTAAAATTTTTTATGCCTAGTCTTGAAGGGTGTAAATATGAAAATACAAAACTAAAATACAAAAAAGAAGAAGAAGATCAAAATCCAAAAAAATAAGAAAAATGATTGAAAATAGTGAAGAAAAAAAATGTTCTGTAGTGAAAACCACTTCGGTGGCACTTTGGGCAAGTACCTTGGTGAAAACCTGACAAACAAGCACCTTCTATAAATAAAGCACCTCCATCTATTCTTTGGATCTTTTTCCTATCATTCCATTCATCGCATTCATCCATCCTATTTATTCCATCACCCATCCACACCCGTCTCATAGCTTGATATTGTGAAGTATCATATTCCCCTTAGTACTACTTGGCACATTCCTAAGGTCAGCTTGTCTTGCCTATATCAAGGTAGTCTATCACATCACACTGGGGGAAATTTATTGTGGATTAGATCGGGTTCTTGTATATCTTAAGGTTGATGGAAATTGCAATTTGAAAATCCCACAAAAATTCATCAGAAAATCCATAAACATTTGCAAAATTGAAAAAATCCAAAAACATCAAAATCCTATATAGCTAAAATCCAAAAACATTCAAAAATTGTAAAGTAAAAATACAAAACATCTAAAACATATTAAAAACCCTAAAAAGGTCTAAACATTGAAAATCCAAAAATAGTACCATGTCGAACTACGGGTCTCTGAGCTTGAACATAGGCAAGGCCATCATTGATGTGCCCTCAAGACACCATAGGTCAATTTTTAGGAGTCTATCATAATAAATTAGCATTTCGTCAATTGTTAATATCTCATTGTCAATAAGTCAAGTCAGTCAAACTACGTGGTCTTTGTGTGTACAACATAGGCAAGGCCCATCTTTGATCAGCTCCCGAGGCCCCTAGGATAGGTCTTTTAGGTTAGGTTCTTGGTTGAAACTCATAAAATACAAAAACAACCAAATATCTTAGAAAATCCTTAAACATCCAAATCTAAGAAAACTCCAAAAACATCCAGATATCTCGAAAAACACACAAACATTTGAAAATAGAAAACAAAAAACATTAGAAAACATTCAAAAGACCTAAAAAACATCAAATATCTTAGATTAAACCCTAAAACAACCTCAAATAATCAAAAACCAAAATATCCACATAAACTTTCAAAAAGACCAAAAACAACCTCAAAACATTTCAAAATAGCAAAAAAATTGAAATATTCCAAAAATTCAAAACCATCCATCCCATTTCACTTTCACCCACAATAAAGCTTCACCCATAATAAATCAACCATCATCTTCAACCTTTGGCAAAACAATTTGAAAACAAGTACCGCAAGTCATAAAGTAAGAACCTAAGTGTCAAAATCTAAAGTCTAGATCATAGGCGAACGAGTCAGTGGAGTTTGTATCAATGACTTATCCTAATCCTCATCCTAAATAAAAACATTGGATCAACATGTCCTAGGATGCATCCTTCCTACGATGGACATCAGTATCATAAATCACCTTAGCTAAAATAAATTGGCAAGAGATATTGCTAACACTGACTGTTTGTCTTGATCTTTTCTTCTGATTTATCTTAATGACCCATTGCAAGGACCTCTCGATGATGTCTATCTAAAACAATTTAGAGAGAGAGGAATGGGGCATCAATCATTATCTTTAATTTTTTGTTATTGTGGGTATTCTTGTAAAATATTCTTGGTGCATACTTGCTTAGTTGTGTAGGGAAGTTGTTTGGAGTAGATTGTTGACTATTGTGTGTCTTTTGGTCTAAGATTCTAAAACTACTAAACTACATTTTGATGAGGTTTCTATATATCAAGGTGTGAACAATAACTATCCTATCTATTTGTAGAGTTAAATTCCATGTCACTAGATACAACATCATATTGGTTCTCAATGCCTTGATGCATTGTGTCTATGTGTTATATAAAAAATAAGGAATGACAAAAAATCCCAATCCCAAGATATGAGAAAAATCATGCATCTCTCATCACCGGCTCTAATAAAGTCACGATGGATCAAGGAATTGTTGGACTTTATCATCAAAATCAATGGTCAAATCATTTGTTCTCATTCTTCTAACTTCTTTTTGTGCTAACCTGGTATCATGACAGTCAACAAAGATAATGTCATCAATGCATCCATCTTGCATCCACAAAATCAACAACATGCATACATATCATAAACATACATTGCATCATAAGCATGGACATTTACATCACCATACATCCATATGAATACATCATCCTATCATAAATTGCATAGAAAAAGTACATAAAATTAAATACATCCATATCATTTGCATAAGCATAACATCTGCATATCATAGCATCCATCCCATAACATATCATAAAAAGATACTGAAAAAGAAGTGTATCCATCACATTTTCATCACATCATAGATCATCATCGCATATCACATAATGCATAAATAAAAGAGGCACATCACATCATATCACATCATATGCATCCATACATTCATCAAGCATGAAATAAAAGAGTACATCACATCATATCGAATCCAAATCATCTCATATATATATAAAAAAATGGTGACTGTCATGATACAATATTTGAATCAGTGTATCTATATATCAATTAAAAATATAATATCCACGAGGCTATCAAAAAGGATCCCATGAATGTATATCTATATAAATGAATCGAGAAAAAAATCAAAAAGTGTCTATATAAATTGGCTAGCCCTGGTGGTTGCTTGACTCACCCCTAATTGATGGCTGATCCTTAGCTCTAGGTGGTGCTCTACTCCACTATGAAAAATCAGGTTGTCGCATCATTTGAGGAACATCACAATGATAGTGCATGTGGTAGTATGCAATATCAGTCACTACCTCTCTATATAATCGAGCAAATACGGTATGACCCTGTGATGTAGCTATAATTGCCTCTAACTGTTGTCTCCTCCCAATCTCTTGGGCTAACTATAGGTCCAGTTGCTACCGCAACTGAACCTCATGGTCCCTTTAGGTAGTCAAGTCCTATATCTACTACTGCAATTGGTCCCTTTCTACCTGTAGCTAGTCTCTCTTGACAGTGAGAGCCTGTGTATGTGCCCTCAACTAACCATCTGGCTATGGAGGTGAAGGAGGCAATGGTGTCCCTGGAACCTGTCTATCATGCTGCTGGTGCCCTGGGTCTTGATGACCCTAATCTTGCTGATGTTGTTGGTGCCCATCACCTGGAACCTAACCCCTGTCGTGATCCTGATCCTGGCCTCTACCTTGGCCACCATACCTGCCTCCATCTCGACTGTCATCTTGAGCTTGACCTCTACCCCTTCCTCTACCTCTGCCTCTACGAGGGTATGCCCCCATTGGATCTGTCAAGTGTGTACATGGCCTGAACCACACATCATATGCTGGGTAGTGCTTGCATATGGGATGCCTTGATCATAAACCCACAGTTTGACGAGCTACCTTAAATCATTGATCTCCACCATGGGATCAATTAGGGATCCCCACTATACCTCTCTCTTAACTCTAGAAAAAATAGCAGTGTAATCATCTGCTAGTACATCTTGTACCTGCCCAAACTACGGAGCAACACATTCTGGGAGGTATCGCTCAACAATAATGTACTCTCAGCCTTGTATGTACCGAGTCTATTTGGAAAAATCTAGCTGTTGCCATGGATGCTATAGCCACAACCTTCATCTGAACACTATCATGTCATCAATGACATGATGCCAATATGCAAAACTTGTGGGGCTCGTGTGCTGCAATGTCATCGACACTACATATCTAAAAATAGCAGGCTCATTCTCATGGATATCTACAAGAACAACCAAGGGCCTCAACACTGCGATGTGCTCATATACCCATATTTGAAGCAAAGTCACACTTGCTCCAATACTTTGGCCCTCACAATAGATGACCTCATGCAATATCATGATACGAGGAGGCAAGGAGAACTGGACCCTAGGCATACATAACATCCCTCTTGATCATACCCTCCCATGCTAACCCCCATTTAGGATTGAAACCTTTTCCCCATCGATCTGGAGGAACAATGCCACAAATTAGGGCTGCAATGAACAATCTAAAGGTGTCCACCTGACTTCGATAGAAATCTAAATCAATTTGGGAGTTGACCAGAACAACTTGTCGTTTGTGAAGAAGAGAGAGACATGCATCTCTATCGACATTTGTGTCATAAATGACATGCTCTCCATGGATAGTCAATCATAAAATTCACCACACATCCTCTAGTGTGATGGTCGCCTCCCTAGTGGGCAAGTGAAAAGAAGAGGTCTCGCTGTGCCACCTCTCGACTAGTGATGTCATCTAAGCAAGATGGGTCCTGATCTTAGGAATGAAAGTGAAAAAGCCTAACCCTAGCCTCCCCATCCACTCCACCTCCAAGTCGTTAAAGTATCTCACTGTAGTAAAAATGTCCTATCGGTGCTCCCATGACATCAGTGGTGGAGGATCCTCCTACACGCATCATGCACACAGTTTCAATTTGCCAAAAATTCAAAAAAACTGATCAAAATTTCATACTTTGCACCCAAAACATCAAACACGTTATTGAAATCAATAGCGTCACTAACTTTGGGGGTGTGTCGCTATATTAGTTTCGGGGGTGTGTCACCAATTTGGCAAGGTGTGTCACTATGCTCAATGGCGAATCGGTATCGGGGTGCGTCACTTTATTACAAATTTAGGGTGCATCACCATTTCTTACATGCATCACCCATCACATTCAAGCAACGTTGAACTTAACAATCTCATGCATCACTATATTACCCCAACGACCCCCTAATCAAATACATCGCTAAATCAAAAAATCGGGGTGCACGGCTCAACAGAGGGTGTGCCGCTATAAAATCAATAGCGATGCTTCTGATGCTTCAAAAGCATCGCTATATAGCGACATGCCTATTGACCTAACTTTGATACCCTATTAAATGTACTTAAAATAAAAAATTGAGAGAAGTTTCGAGTCACATACTTGGGGTCTTCCGTCTGCATGCCACTGGTACTCTTGAACTTGATTTGAAAGATGAAGAGGGAGCACACAACGAGCCATTTCGCTTGGGTATTAGAGCTCAAAATGAAAAAATCCTTAAGGTGTGAATGCACAAATGAATTGAAAGTGACCCTCCATCACCTATTTAAGCCTAAAAATTAGGGTTTTTTTCCCTAATTTAACCATGTTGCTTGGGTTTTTTCATCAATTTCACCAATCTTGCTAAACTGAAGCTTATTTTGCACCGTTTTTTGCATTTTTGGCATGCTTTTTACATTCTAGAGCCTTTTTTGGACACTTGAGGCAGTATTTAACCTTTGTTGAGAAATCAACCCAAAATTCAAAATTTTTGCCGATTTCTGAAGTGGGTAGGGAACCAGCTTATTCCTTCTTGGGGCAACAGTGGGGCATCCAAAAAATAGAAAAAAATTATTTTTTGATTTAAGCAACAATTTTTAATTTGAAAAGTGTTAGTCTTTGAACTAACGTAATAGGTACCTTGCTTCAAAGAGGGGCAAAATGTAGATATTTAAAAATGTCCTGAATGATATCATGCACTTGAGTCAGGTATACTAACATCATTTCATCTTAAAACCCATCCTCTTTTCACTTAATTGATTAAATTAGCCTAGTCATTTAATTAATTATATCATTTTTCGTCTATTAACCTAATTAATTTAATCAAGTTAATTCATGCCCTTCCATGCGAACATTTCGTCTGATTAAATTAAATACATAAAACTATTTAATTTAAATCCCTAAGTCTTCTTATTTAATTAAATAACCCTAAGTTATTTAATTAAATATCATATCACTTTCCCCCTTTTTCATTAAATCACTTTATTTAATGAATATAGTGAAATTCCTCTAATTGCATAATTAAACCTTTGTTTAATTATCAATTGCTAATTAATCTAATTCCCACCCACTTGCAAGGGAATATTCCTCCTTTGCACATTCCTCCAAAATGAATATTCCTTCCCCTTTTGCACATTAAAACTTTGTTTTAATTTGCTAATGATCTAATTTCCCCTCACCCATGAGAATATTCCAAAGAATATTCTCTCTCATCACTCATTTGAAAAAAGGGAATATTCTTCTTCCTAACAAACTTACAAGACTTCTTGTGCAAGTTAACTCACAAGAATTCTTGTGCAAGTTTTGATTGTGTTTGTTTGGAAGAATATGAGCCCTTCATTCTTTCCTTGATCCATGTGATCATTGATTTTTATCCGTTGATGAGAATCCATGATCCATGTTTCACCTTTCTTTCCTTTTTGACCATTGATTAACCTTTTTGATCTCAACCCCTCATTTCTCATTTGTTGTCCTATAAATAGGTCACTATTTGGAGACAAATGGATCCATCTTTTAACATAAAACTTATGTTGTTAAAATCACTCTCACTTGTACTCACATTTAACATCATTTTAGTTTAATTTACTTGCATATTATCTTAGCTTCCATTAATGGCTTCCATGATAACATAAATGCATCCATTTAGTATTGTATAATTAGGGTTTCAATCTTTTTAAGCTTAGAATCCATTTAGATTAGTTTTTCACTCACCCATATCAATAATCTTTGCATAGATCATGTTAAAATAACTTGCATCATGTTCATTTAGCTTTAAATCATGTTTCATCACACATCTATCATCGGTTTCATTGATTCTCTTCAATAGAATCGATCAAAACAAGCTCATTTATCCATAGGATTAGGAAAGGGTCACCATTTCACATCAATGCGAAACCACTCCCCCAATAGGATAAGTTTCAATGGATTAGAATAGGCGTTTTAAAGCTTTCATGATTTAGAATGTTAGTTTTAAGGGATTCCTAGTTTAGTTTTTATTGATTGATATCTATTGGGATTATTGTTTAGTGATTGAATATGCTTCAAATCCTCATGGATCAAGTGTAGTCAACCCATACTAAATCCATCAGTCACATTATTTCTTTATGTTTTAAATATGCATACAAATATTTCATAAATATATAAACTTAATTTCTTGAAGGAAAAATCTCGATTTGTCTAAGTTTATTTCATCCCACTATTTAGCACTTGTTTAATGGTAAACTTAATGCCATTTAATTGTAAAAGCCTCCAAAATATCAGGTAAAGGGCCAAAGCCTCCAAAATCTCACTTATCACATAAAATCCAGATAAATATTGATTTGACAACATTCTATTTCCATTTTTAGTGTTTTTTGTCAATTTGATGGAAACTTTATTTTTCCATTTAAATTGCTTTATGTTTTAAATTTGCACGCAAATATTTCATAAATAGATAATACTTAATTTCTTGAAGGAAAAATCTAGATTTTTCTAAGTTTATTTCATTCCATTATAATTCATTTATCACTTATTATTAATTTTTTAATCCACATGCAACTAGAACTTCCAACTTGCAGCCTATGCATGCACAAACACATACTTTATAATATATTATCATATATAGAGTTTTCTATCAGTGTAATCATTGAACCTCCTTTAAAGTTTATGTGCAAGTGTTACTGCTAGAAACATTAATGCTATTTCTAATTACTTGTATAATTTGAATAGACACTGAACACACAAAATAATTCTTTACTCTCAATGAATAATAAAGAATAACACAACCATTTATTTTATTACAATTGAGTTATAATATTACATTATTACATAGTTTTTAAAAGATGAGTAGAGAACACAAGCTCTTGTTTTGTAAATATGATATATGTCACTTTACATCATATAAAATTTAATCCAAGCTAGTAGTGGTGGCATGGGATACAAACCATATTCTTGAATCTCAAACTACACCCACGAGGCTTGTTGACCATGGTTTGGATCTTGGGATCTCAAATATGGTTTTGTATTTATAAAAAAATTGTAGTCTGGTTCTACATCCCACTATGGTGAAGTACGAGCCGATAGTTAAAAAAATTTATAAAAAATATATTGCATAACATGCTCAATCTGATCCACTAGAGCAACCCAAAATGATAATTGATTCCAAGCTAGTAGTGGAAGCTATGGGATCTAGACCATATAACCAAACAAATGACATTGGGAATCCATAGGGCTTGCCAACCATGCTTGGGAAATGGGAGCTATGAATATAGAAAATGTACCTATCCTAGTTACCAATTGGAATTAAGTAGAAGATAAGGGGTAGTAAATCCGCTCCAACCTTCTTTGGGTAGCTTCGAGGTACCAAGATAGCACATAATGAATATGAAATTCCATAGTTCCTCTTTGAGGGCCTTTGTCAAAATGGAGTATGAGAAGTTGCTATATTTGAATGTAAACATGATTAAAATACTTATGTGGGCACACTCTATGTGAAAGCACTTATCTCCATCAGAGCTCCTCATCCTGGTTCAAAACCCATCTCAAAAGCTAGGTAAACTAGATCAACTTATTTCCAATTCCACCTATTCTAAACTTGAAGGAAATTGGTGTTTTAATCTATAACTACATAATTGGAGGTAGGATAATTTAGAGTATCCCCAATAATACCACAACATCTTATTCCTTATTAACCTTGAAAAATGAAAACCCTTATTAGAACTTAGAACATTACACTAAACAGTAAAACCTTCTACAAAATATTTTAGTTGTGATCACTATCCCTAATACCTATTTATGGGCCATTTATGAGCTCTCAGCTCACCATCCTGATCCCTATTTAATTTCGAGTCATGTGAGGTATAATTTCTCTTTTTTTCACTAACCAAGTAACCAATTTCTACAATCATCTGAGAGCCACCTACACTAACAATGTTTATTTTGATTAACATTTAGCTACATGCAAATTGTACCTCAAGCTGACAACCTATCAAGCACACCACTCAAATGATATGAAATCATTATAAATCTTATTTCAATTGATCACTAGATTTATGACATTATCATGTAGAGTACATCGTGTTCTTTTTAGTATCAAGTTATCCAATCACTTGCATTAGATGTACATATGGCATCAATCCATGATACCGCAATCACATTTTCTTTAAAGAAGGACAATCCAACAAATATGCATAAATAAATAAAAATAAAACATGTGCCATACTTTCTACCATTTTTAGTATCAAGTTATCAAATCAAAAAATTTGCTGCCTTTGGATGTATAGATGGCATTAATCTGTGGTACCACAACCATATTTTCTTCAAAGAAAGAGAAATCAACAGATATATGTGTAGACACGGAAAATGTACCAATTGATCTTATACATCTGATCCCGATTTTACTAACACCGCTTCATCCTGAATCATCTCCTTTGCTAACCATTTAATCGAATAATTTGTATTTGATTAAATTCATCACAATTCATCTCTTAATTAAATAAATCATTTTTTATCTATTTAAGTCATCATCTCCTATTAATTAAATAAATCATTTTATTTAATTAGCTTCTATAGTCTCTCTTTAATTAAATAATTCATTTTATTTAATTAAGTCTCTAAAGCCATTCCATTAAATTAAATAAATTAATATTTATTTGTTTTAATCTAATACCATCTTCTTAATTAAATAAATCAAAATCTTTATTTAATTAAGTCTAATCCATTTTCTTCTCATCTTGATTTAAATTAATCCAAAAGTCTAAGTCAAAATGGTCAAATCAACTAATCTCCCTCTTAATTAATCAAATCCTAATTAATGCTAGTCTTAATCACCAAATCCTCTAGCTTTTGCAACTTGCTCATGAAAATCATTTCAATTGATTTATTAAATCTTCAATTACTTTCAAAAAGGCATCCAAAAGGGAATATTCTCCAAGTTTGAAAAATCCCTCCAAAAGGGTTTGTACATCCAACAAGGCATTTAAACCTCTTACATGTCCTTTTTCCTTGAGCCAAGTGGCACTAACTTCATTTTATCCTCCCTCCAATTTGTCATTGCATCCATTTTGAAATTCCACCTAATTGCATTTAATTGCACATTCACCAAAATGTGCTCCACCTTTGTCCACTCACATGTTGACAAGTGGCTTCATGCTATTGGTTGGTCTTTTGTCCCACATTCATCCATTTTGCCTCATCCTCCATCTTTCACATCTATAAATAAGAGGCTCTGATTTGGATTTGAGGGACACAACTTCATGCAAAGACATTATCTTGAGATTTTGAATTTTCTCATCCATTGTTCATCCATTTTCTCATTTTCATAGCTAGGTTATGCAAAAATTCAACCAAGGAGCATCAAATATTCATCAAATCATCATTCAAGCTTACAAGGTATTGGAAAAGGGCCATCTTCCACATTAAAATGACACCAATTCCCCCACAGGATTGAGAGTTTGTTGCATTAAATAGGATTTGATAACTTTTGTTTGTGTTTTTCATTCCATTTCTTGTTTTGTGCATTTCAAATGAATTCTATGGGGAATGCTGATTTAACTTGCATAATGGACTAATGATGTGTTGTTTGATTGTGTTTGTGCAGGTCTAACATCACCATTCACATTTTGGCACTAGAAGGAGGGTGGACTTGAAGAATTTAACACGTTTTTCTTCAAAATTCTATGGTTTTTGGAACTTTTTGTGTCTACAAGAAAACAACGCCGCTGACAGAGAAACTGTGCTGCTACCAGTCTAGCGACGCCATATAGCGCCGTTATCAAACTCCAAACTACGACGTTGGCTTCTTCTAGCCCAAAAATTTGAACTTCAAACTACAATGCTGGGCCATTTTTCTATCACCAGACATCCAAACTCCAAACAACACTGCTTGGTCAATACAATGCCGCAATTGTGCTCACTAGTTCTATCATAGAGTGCCGCTATCAGTCCCAACAATGCTATATAACACCATTGACTTCTCCAAACTATGCCGCCTCTACAAACTTCACCAATGGAGTTGGGTAAAAGGAACTTTTTAGATTATTTTTAACATGTGCTTTTTTCATTTTGTTGCTTTTGACTATTAATTGGTTTTTGGCCTCTATTTCTGTAGCTTTAACTAGTTTTTGTAGGTTGGATTGATCAAAAAGTGAAGGGAACAAAAGCAAGGCTCCTTATGACACCGTCATTTCATCATATCAAGTGTTTTAAAACACTTTGGGGAAAGATTATAATTTCTTTTGTAAGGATTTTCTATCTTTCATGCTTTTAGGACTCTATAATTTTGTTTGGGCTTAAAAAGAACAAGACAAAAGGATTAAAAAGAACCTTAGGAAACTTACTAGATTTTGTTTAAGGCTTAACAATTGAACAAACAAATCTCACTTTTCCTTTTGGTGCTTAAAAAGAATCCAATTATTGCTTTGAGGTATTAAAATGAACATGTGCTTTTATGTTTTGTAATCTCTTATCCAAAGTAATATCATCTAAAAGACGTATGTGCTTCTCTCGTGCCTCATGATGATCTTGAGAATCAAAAGGATTTTTGTGATATTAAGTTGTATAAGTGATTACCTCCACACTTCAATTTGGGATTCTTAAAATTGAACAAAATCTTGCGAGTGTGAGTGGAGTATATCGTGTGTGTTCTCTCTTTGTTTCTCAACAAAGATTTATTGAACTACGGATGTACTTGCTCACTTTTGTCTATCCTTAAAGGGCTTGCCTTGTGGGAAAAAGTAATCACCCAAGGGAATGACCCAACTGGGAACACGCTAAAGCCAAGCAACTTCCAACTGGTATATAAGTGTGGGTACTTTAGGAAAGTTCAAGTATCACGAGGATTGTTCCAACAAGAAGGGAAAAAATGGTCTCTTGCTGTATGGATGATCCCCCATGAACAAAATGCCTATACTAGAACCTCTTGTTTAGAAGGACGAAATCCTTAATCTATTTGTTGATGCAAGAATGATTGTTTAGAAGCCGTCCCACATTTTTATGACTCTTAGTAGAGATGAGAAGTATGCCATGGGAGTTTCATGGGTACTGATACTTAGCTAACCTAAGAAGTGAGTGCACTGTAAGGGGGAGCTTGTGTGGTCAAGCATCTAATCATCTTCTAAGAGTAGGTGTAGCTAGATTTATCCAAGTGGGAATTCAACAAATATTTCATTTTTATCCATAGGGTTGTGCATGTTCTTGGAATCAAAACACTTTGCTTGGATCTTAAACATTGGAAAACAAACATTCAACATGATCATCAAATTTCAAACCCTTTAGGAAGCAAATACCTTTGAAAAAATTCAAGTGTTATTGATTGCCCTAGGGATTATATCCTTAGAGGCTTCTAAGAATTTTAATTTATATCTCCATTTTCTCACTAAAGTCAACAATAGGGAACCTTTGCCTTAATTTCCTTGATTTCCACACAATGGACCTTGTGGGATGAGAAGAAATTGGGACATTGGACATTTAGTTTGAAAACCTAATCAAGAATTGTTTATGGTAAAAAGAACTCACTAAGAAAAGAAAGGAAACAATTGGACCTCACACATGTGCTCTTTCAAATGATTTCCTAAACGACCAAAATCCTAAAACCAAAGTCAAAAGGTCTTAGTCAAAAATCTCACAAGAAAATGTTGTCTATGCTTTACGAGTTTAGAGAAAGACTAACTTTCAACTTTTACAAATGTGCATCAAGGAACAATCCAAATTTGTATTCATTTTACTATTGTCAAAATCCAAGTCTCTTTCAAAAGTTTGAGTATCTCATATAGGAGGTATTATCATGTTCTTCAACACCTTGGTCTAGTAAACAAAGTCTCTCTAAGTCTCTTAGGATCAAAATCAAAACATTTTCATCCATCCTTCAAACATCAAAAATCACCTCACCAACAACTCTTGGAAATCTTGAAAAAATCCTTTATGCTAAACTTTGGGAAAATCCTCTTGAAATCAAAAATAAAAACAAATCCAAATCATCTTGTTTGACTATGTGTGTGTAGATGAATCATTCTTTGCACACTTAGTCAAATTATCATCTTGTGGACAAGTTCACTCTAGGACAACATCCAACCTCTTAGAGTTTACGAGTTCATTATCCCAAATCAAAATCAAAACCAAATCAAATCAATCCAAAATCAAAGTCCAAAACCAAATAAAACAATCAATCCAAAAGTCCTAAATTTTAGCATCCTCCTCAAGGTTTCCTAAGAGTTCCAATCATCCACCAATCATTCATATCTCATCATCTCATTGCCATCCTTTTGATCCTTAGCAACTTAGACTTTCTTTTTTGTACCTAAATATTAGATCAATCCAAAGAATTAGAGGTTCATCTCTTACATTCTTGAAAATTGATCCCTATTTTATGGTTCAAACTATATCTCAACACACGAAGAACATGTAGACTAACAAAGAAACATCAACTTCGAGTGAATTGAGTCAAACCACATCCAAAATAAATCCTGTTGGATAAAAAAATCCCCTACTTAATCTTCCTCTATCATCACAAAATCCTCAAGAGGAAGGTCAAGTGGAAGAAATCACCAATAATGTCTTAGGGATGACACAAGATGAAATTATTGAAATGGTCCAAAATCCAAAAACTCACCGAATTTCCAATACCATGATGAGGCTCAATCCCTCCCAATACATGCTTGAATTGGAAAAAGAAGGGGCTAAACTCCCTTCCAATTATGATGTAAGCACTATTGTGGAGAAGCCTCTTGGGATCATGCCCCCAATTTCATCCACACCCCCAATTTTATCCACACCCCTAATCTCATCCACACCTCCATGTCAGTGCATCACTCAAAGCATCCCACAAATCACCTCATCCATTGCTCCAACTCAACCAATTGTTAACAAGGTGAGATCATTGATTCAAGCACTACAAACACACCCCCTTATGAACAACCAAGATTTGGATGCAAACACTATCTTGGGTCAATCCGTTCCTTGAAATCCGCTACACCCCTATGTTCCGGTTACCTTTCAAGACCCCAATGACCCATCATCATCTTTTCACGCAACACCGACATATCCTCTCAACACACAAATCTATCTCCCTATGACTTCACAAGGAGAAGGTGGGCTATTTGGACCAGGGGGTATCTTTGACCCTTCATCTTCATCATTTCCTTAAGGGAGTACACCACCCATTCTTCCACCACTTCCAGCTTTCCCATTAACATCCATACCACCCCTCAGTTTAGGGCTACCTTCTTTACCACCACTCAATCAAAGTCAAAGCAACCCCCCAATCATAAATGAAAACATCATACTAAATCCTCCAATCTTGCCATCAATATTGCAACAATAGATGGTGACCATCCAAGCAACCCAAGAATTCACTACACCATCCATAAACATGGTCTCTTAGGGACCAAGCATATCAATTGCACCATCTACCACACAAATCCCCACCATCAATATGACAATACCGCTCATCACAACAACAAACACCATTCTGAATCTGCCACCACCATCACCACCAAGAAAAAATGTGGCCAACTAATATAGCATCACATTGCAAGTAGCTCAATAGGCCTACAAAAGGTATATCAACAATTTCAAGCACAACAAGCCCAAAACACGCAAGTTGCACAACATGCTGCTTAGCAAGTGCAAGCAACTCAAGCCGCACAACAAGTACAACAGGTTGCTCAAGCCCAAACCTTATTTGAACAACGACAAGCCACCCAAGCTACACAAGAAACTCAAGTCGCTTAAGTTGCACAAGCTCCACAAGTTTCCCAACAAGGGAAAGCTAAAGCTCAGGTGCAAGCCCAATACCAAGCTCAACAAGCGCAAGCGTAAGCTCAATACTAGGCACAACTGCAAACAACCCAACAACAAGCATATCAACAAGCCCTACAACATTACCAAGCACAATGGGAAGCAACATTATTAGCCCAACAACAAGCATTGTTGGCACAACAACAACAAGACCAACAACAAGCGTTGTTGGTGCAATAGTAGCAAGACCAACAACAAGCGTTGCTGGCACAACAACAAATGTAGGCATATCAACAAGCTTTGATCATGCAATAGAGCTTGCAACAAACTTGCACCAACACACCCAACACCCCACCCATCACTCAAATGGCTCGTTCACTTCAAAACACATTCACTCCACCCCCTGATCCACAAGATGACGTGACAACACAAATCAAATTGCTCTCGCAGCAAGTGCTTGATCTCCAATTAGGGAAAACAAAAAAGACACCAAGCAAATTGTGTCCCTATCCGTTCGATAGGGGCCTTGCGATGGTACTATTCCCCAAGGGGTTTGAAATCCCTAACTTCAAAAAATATCATGGGACGGGAAACCCTGAGGATTACATCAGGGAATTTCAAGTACATTGCATGGAGGTCACATATGATGATACATATATGATGCTGCTATTTCCTTGAAGTTTGGCTAGTCCCGCCATGGAGTGATTCTCCTGCCTTCCTCTTGGCATCAAAAAGTTCCAGGAGATCATAGATGCATTCATTAAAACTACGCCTTCAATATTGGTATGGATGTTAGTCTAAAGGAACTATCTGTGCTTAAACAAGCTAAGGAGGAATCATTCACTTCCTTCTTACAATGATGGAAATCCAAGGCCAATAGGAGAAAATGGGCCATGCCGGAAGAACAACAAATTTGCACCATCATTACCAACCTTGAGAAAACCCTGGTGTTCCATCTTAAGGTACAATGTATCACCACTTATGACCAACTGATCCCCAAGGCATTCAACATTGAACGAGCCCTTATTGCATAAGGGGGAATACCCACATATCAAGAAAATCAAGACAATTGCACATCCACTAGCTATAATGAGAAACTGTACACATTGGCAAGGAACAAAAATGTCACCAATGACGGTGTGGTGGACACCAAGGTCATAATCAGTGATCCAAAAAAAAACACCCAAACCTACGAACAAGAGCAAAACAACAATCAAAACAACACACAAGCTAACATGGTATCACAACAATCTAAATAATCAGGGGGGACCACCCTCATGAAACAAAAATCCCCCCAAACAAAAGTACACTGCCCTTGGGGAACCAATTGAAGCAGTCATGAAGAAAATAATAAACAAAAATCTCATCAAAATTCCCACTTATGAGAACTATCAGGAACCCTAAGTGAAATCACCATGGTACAATGAGAATCACCTTTGTGATTTCCAAAAAATCAAGGGGCACACAACAACCAGTTGCATGAGGTTGAAAAATCTAATCCAAGACCTCATTGATGACAAGATGATAAATGTTGAGCAACCAACTGGAAATCAAGACCTAAAAATATACACAAATCTGATGTTGGATCATAACCAAGGGAAAACAAAAATATGCCAATGTGAACCATGTGTATGATCATGTTGTTGCATCCCTAGATGAAATGGTCACTGTTGTTAGCATAAAAGGAGCCAAAGCTAATTGTGGAGTCACCACATGTGGCAGAAATGTTACCATTGCTAGGTCATCACAGCCACCTAGAGCATCCCCCTCAAATCCAAGATTCGTTCCTAATGGCTACAATGTCTTGGACCAACTGAAAAGAACCTTAGCTTAGATCTCCATCATGGAGTTGCTGAAGATATCACCAACACATAGGAAAATCCTAGAGGAAGCATTGGCTTCATCCACTACCTCTGCAGATCTTGATGCTGACCAGTTCCAAGCTATGGTAAAAAATATCACCACCTCAAGCCTCCTAACATTATTCGATCAGGACTTCCCTGCCCAACCATCTCACAATCGTGCACTCCACCTCAAATTCTTGGTTCATAAAAAAAAATTCAAAAGGGTCTTGGTGGATGGGGGTGTGGGTCTAAACATATATTCCCTCAAACTAATAAAGAATCTGGGATTTTTAGAGGATGCCATTGAAAAGGGTAAGGAAATCACAATCAGAGCATATGATGATTAGGAAAGATTGTCTTAGGGCACTATTCAACTCCCTATTCAAGTAGGGCCAACCATTATGGAAACCACATGCCAGGTCCTTAACCTTGATTTACCTTATAATATCCTTTTGGGGCATCCATGGATCCATGGGATGCAAGCAGTCATTTCCACCTTCCATCAGTGCGTCAAGTTCCCATATCAAAATCAAGAGGTCACAATACATGGTGATCCTGAACCCTTTTCCTACTACAAGAGCCTGGAAGAAAAATACTATAAAATCCCCCAAGTCCCAAAGAATAATGAATACCCTACCCCTCCGTATGTAGATCCAACTACATTAGCCTCCACTTCTGAGACAAAGACACCAACCGTTCCCGATATCTCTAAAATCAAGGTCATTATCCAAGACAATGGGTGTGGGGATTATAGAATGAAGAAAAGTGTTTTCGTCATAAGAGAGTTACCTCAATCTCCTAGGACTCATGGGAAACCCCAACCAGTTGAAACATCATTGTCATGTCCCTGAAACTAGAACTCTTTAAAATACAAATAAAGAAAATAACAAAATACATATTAAGAATGTAAAAAATATTAGCAATTCAATATTATTTAACATAAGATAATTATAATTGTCAAAACTAAAAATATATAAATATAAAAAATAAAGAATATAAATATTAACAAAATAAATATTAACAATATGATATTAATTATTACACTATAATAATTAAAGTATAATAAAATTAAATAAGACCAAAATTCTAATAATTGTTATAGAAATAAATATAGATCATTATTTTATATTACTATGGATCCTATACAAACATTCTCATAAAGGTAAACACACATTAGTATTGTATGGTCATTATTACTTAACATAAACATAGTTGTTTGAAGCATCACTTCATACACAACAAAAAGTTAATACCATTGATCCCTAAAGGAAGTGATGATTCACTCACATGAATTCTCATCAAGCAAAAGGTTCGATACTTAAAAGTGAACCACTTGGAGAAAAAGAGATGGATCGGGGCTGAGGAATAAAGAAGCATATATTCTAAAGAAGGAAATCGTGGCTGGAGGAATAAGAATAGGAATATATTATGAGGAATAAAACCTATCATACATGATCATTGGCTGATTAAGGGTCTCCTACACCATCAGTGGGAAAAAGAACAAATGCTGGGACATAGACATCCCCCTGCATCATTGTGGAAAAGAGAGAAAGGAGTGTCTGCTGGCTAGTTAGGACATAAAGGTAAGTCATTTTTGCCATAAACTAAATAATCTCAATTTATGTTGAAGATTATTCAATAGTAAATAAAGGATAATAGATGAGTGAATCAAGAATGTAATAATGGTTGGAGTTTAACATCTATGTTTAATATATAAATGATAAATAAAAATATATAAAATATAATATGTTTTCTGTATATGTAATTCATATGATGATAAATATATTTTGGTAAACGAATAAGTATATATATATATTGAGACTCATAAATACCTCATAGATGGTGGACACATAATATATACATATATTTAATATATTAGTTATGATCATCCAATAATGATGCTTGCAACAATTATTGAGCCTTATAAATAATGACTCCGTTTATTCACTATGATGTTAAATGGTATAATAGAAGTCCATCTATGGGATCTCAAAAGATATCTAACATATAATGTACTCATGAAATATATTATAGAGGAATCATTCAGAGTGAGTAATAGGGAGGAAATGAATAATCCTTCAACAAGAATGAAATAATTATATCATCTTCGATCTAATTAGATGTTATTACTGAAAGTGATTGATCTCTAACGTTTCTAATGTCTCTTTGAGAAACACTTTGAGTACAAGATTCAGGTCGAAGTGCTTCCACTAGAAAGGGGTCATTACAATCATCCCATACCTTCAAAGCATACCCTTCTAGATTTAGAAGTTGGGGGGATCTAAGTCAGGAAATAGTAGATGAGAAAGACATATCAAGCTTGTTGTACCAAGATGAAAGGCCCATGCTTGATCTTCCCATGGATGAGAGTAGAAAACAATTACAAATGATGCTTGGTATGGGCTATGATAGAAACAAGAAGCTTGGACAGAATGACAACAGACTTATAGTTCCTCTCATTCTGGAGAAGAGTATGAGAAATCTTGGTCTCAGATGTACCCCTCAGAAGGTGACATACTTGGAAAAGGTGCTTAGTTAGAAAGGTCAAAACTCCCCCTCAGCAATCAACATCCACCCTTCAATTACCAGTATCCACAGGTCTAACCTTAGACAACTTTACCTTTGACATAATTGATGTGTGTAGTAGTGATGAGGATCCCATAATAGACTTGCCTATGATTTTTAAAGATTCCTCCTTGCTTATGATTAGTACTTTGTCGTTTGAGTCAGACCATCAAACCCATGATATAAACCTAGTCTATCCTTAGCTCATCGATTACAACCAACGAGGACCACCAATTTTAGACACTTTCAAAAATGATGAGGCACTCTCAGAATTCATGGGATTACGGGATACAGTACCATATGGAGATCACAAGGCTGGGTTCGACATCATACTAGACACACAAGCCTATTATGGGAAAATGATTGAATCCTTTAGTCACAAAAGTGAAAATCTGAGGATAATCTCTAAGTATTTGAGTGAAAACCACAATGTGGCACTCTCTGACCCCAAAATAGTAAAAATAAAGGATGTATCCAATGGTGAAAACCTCTATGAGGCACTAGAGGATGAAGGATTCAATCTTCCTCTCAGCGCAATTCATCAAGAGAAGTCAGTAGTCCTAGCAGAGAAGTACAACCCAATCGACCTGGGAACAAAAGAATAACCACATATAACATTCTATGCAAAGTAACTTCTCACAGAAGAATAAGAACTTTTAGTTGCGTTCCTAAAAGAAAGAAAGAAAAAGTTTGTGTGGACCTATGCCGACATGCCTGGGCTTGATCCAAAGGTTGTGGTTCATCACCTAGTTGTATATCCTGAAGTAAAACCCGTCAGACAAAAGCTTAGGAAAATACATCCCCAGATTGCATTGTTGGTCAAAATGGAATTGCAGAAGCTCCTAGATGTAGGGTTCATACAGCTGATCAATTATACATAATGAGTCTCAAACCTTGTACTTGTTTCAAAGTCCACTGGGGGCATCTATATTTGCACAAAATTTAGAGACCTCAACAAGGCAGGTCCCAAGGATGACTTTCCACTACCAAACATTGATATGATTGTGGATATGACAATAGGACATGAGATGTTATCATTGATGGATGGGTTCTTCGGTTACAACCAGATCATGATAGCCAAAGAAGACCAACACAAAACGACCTTCACTTTCCCATGGGGGACATATTGCTAGAATATGATGCCATTTGGGTTGAAAAATGCAAGAGCAACCTATCAAAGGGTCATGACACTAATCTTTCATGACATGATCCATAAAATTGTGGAAGATTATGTGGATGATATATTGGCTAAATCCAAGAAAAGACAAGATCACATAGCCGCATTGGGCTCCATTTTTGATAGGTTAGAAGAATATAAAGTTAGACTCAACCCAAAGAAGTGTGTCTTCAGAGTACAGTCAGGGAAACTCCTTGGGTATATCATGTTAATGAGAGGGATTGAAATAGATCCTGCTAAGGTCAAGGAAATTCTTGAAATGGAGGCACCAAAAACATTGAAACAACTAAGAGGCCTGCAAGGAAGACTCCAGTCCATCCACCGATTCATAGCACAACTAGCAGACAACGCTGTCCTCTACTCTCATCTACTCCACAAGGGGGTAGCATACAAGTGGGATGAAAAGTGTGATCAGGCCTTCAACAAGATCAAGGAATACTTACTCACACTGCCAGTCCTCATGCCACCAATTCCAGGAAAACATTTTATCTTATACATATCAGCAATAGTGAAAACTCTCGGTGCTCTCTTGGCCCAACATGATGAAAATGGAAAAGAGAGAGCTATCTATTATATCAATAGAACTATGGTGGGCCATGAACTGAACTACACATCCATTGAGAAAGCCTATCTAGCAATCGTGTTTGCAACTCAAAAATTTAGGCATTACATGCTAGCCCATCAAATAAAGCTTATCACAAAGATAGACCCCCTTAAGTACTTGCTTTCCAAAGCAACACTTATAAGGCAGACAAAAAAATGGGTTATGATCCTCACAGAGCATGACATTGCATATGTGGAATGGAAGGCCATAAAAGGGCAATCAATTGTAGATAACTTGGAAGAAACACCAATGTACTTAGAGAATTCGCTTGTCTCAGAATTCCCTGATGAACCAATCTTCAATATAAGTGTAGCAGATCACTGGAAAATGTACTTTGATGGATCCTACACACAACATGAATCAGGAGCAGGGATCTTCTCCATCACTCCACAAGGGGACTGCATTCCAAAATCATACAAGTTGCCATTCCCTTGCAAAAATAACATCACAAAATATGAGGCTCTTGTCATAGGGCTAAGAATTGCAGTGCAATGGAAGATAATGACACTTAAGGTCTATGGGGATTCACATCTCATAATCAACCAAGTCAACAATGAGTATCAAACAAAGGATGACAAACTAAATCCATACAAGAAATTGGTGGAAAGCCTCAAGGAGTTCTTCATTGATATCACATTTGAGTAGCTACCAAGAGAAAATAACAGAGTGGCAGATGCAATGGCTACAATTGGATCACTCCTAGATGTCCCACACAATGTCCCAAAGCAAGAATTCCTCATAGAGTATCTTTTCATGCCCGCATTTGAGGTACCAGAGTCCAAATTTGTGTGCGAAATCATTGGTCCTGGTGATCCTTGGTACCATGATATATACAATTACTTGAGAATAGGAGTCCTCCCTGCCGACATAAACTCAAACCTTAAGATAGCCTTTGTCAAAAAGTCATCCCGTTTTGTCATCTTAGGAGATACCCTTTATCGTAGAAGCATTGAATGAACCCTGTTATGTTGCCTAAACGTTGAGGAGGCATTGACTGCCTTAACTGAAGAACATAATGACATTTGTGGTTCACATTCGAGCAGTATGACCTTAGCCAAGAAATTGTTGTGGATGTGGTACTATTGGCATACAATCGAAAGAGAAGCACATGACTATGTCAAAAGGTGTCTACAATGTCAGTAGCATGGGGACCTCATCCATGCACTAGCTCAAGAACTCCACCCAATTATCACACCTTGGCCCTTCTCATAGTGGGGGTTCAATCTGATTGGAAAAAAATCACTCCCACCTCATCCAGTGGACATAAGTTCATCATCACTGCCATTGAGTACTTTACGAAGTGGGTGGAAGCCATTCCCATGACTTATATCACATGAAAGAAGATATCAAAGCTCATCCTGAACTACTTAATTTTTTGTTACGGTGTCCCTTAAGCCATTATCTCAGATAACGAGACACCCTTCAAGAATCAGTATGTTCATGACCTATGCCACAAATTTAAAATCCAACATCACTTTTCCACTCCATACTACCCCCAAGGAAATGACCAAGCTGAGGCTAAAAATAAGATCATCTTAAAAATAATCAAGAAAATGGTCAATGAAGCTGGTCATGACTGGAATTTGTAGCTAAATCCCACCCTATGGGCCTATTGAACAAGTATCCACACACCAATAGGTGCCACCCCATTCTCCCTGGTCTATAGATTAGAAGCCATACTCCCTATCGAGATTGAGCTCCCATCACTAAGAATATCACTATAGAATCTCATCACAGATGAGGATTATCGAGTATCAAGATTAAACAAACTAGAAATGCTAGATGAGCAGTGCATGGATGCCTTAAACCATTTGTAGGTGTATCAAAGCCGACTCAAGCAGAGTTACAAGAAAATCAGGAGTCAAACATTCCAAGTTGGAGAACTTGTGCTGAAGGAGAATCAGAAGAACGTTCCAAATCCAGATGGCAAGGGAAAATTTGAACCAAATTGGTTGGGACCCTTCGTCATCACAACAAGCTATAGGTCAGGGGCATATCAGTTATCAACACCTGAAGGGGAACCTCTGCAGGAGCCCATGAGCAACTCTCACCTCAAAATTTTTTATGTCTAATCTTGCAAGGTATAAAACCAAAAATACAAAAAAATTAGAAAATGTCCTGAAAAAATGGTCACCTTGATGAAAACCTAGAAAACAGGCGTCTTGGTGACAACAAAAAAAATCCAAAAAATCCAAAAAATTAGAAAAAGGATTAAAAACAGTAAAAAGAAAAAAAATCGTTCTCTAGTGAAAACCACTTCGGTGGCACTTTGGGCAAGTACCTTGGTGAAAACCTAACAAACAGGTGCTTTGTGTAAATATGTACTTTCCATCCACCAGGACCTCCATGAATCATTCTACATCATCCATCCATTATGCTTCCATCATCCATCTACATCCGCATCATAGCTTGGTCTTGTGTTCGTGTCATGATCCCTCCTAGTACTAATCGACCCATTCTCAAGGTTAGTTTGTCCTGCCTATATCAGAGTAGCCTATTGCATCATGCTGGGGGAATGTTCTCATCAAATATGATTCGTGTGTATTCTTGAAGTCCTTCCAAGAACAAAAAATCCAAAAAATTCATAAAATCAAAAAATCCAAAAAATAATTCAAAACATTCAAAATCCAAAGACAGGTCAAAAAGTTAGTCAAAAAAGTCAAAAAATAGAGTCGTCTTGTCAAACTACATCATCTATGAGCTTTGAATGTAGGAAAGGTTGATCTTTGATCATCCCCTGAGACACTTAGGTTAGTCCTTTAGGAGTATGTCATAATAAATTGGCAATCCACTTGTTCATATCTCATCAATAATCGAGTTTGTGTCAGTCAAACTACGTGGTCTCTACGTATATAATGTAGGAAAGGCTAATCTTTTGATCAGCCCCCGAGGCCCCTAGGTTAGGTCTTTAGGTTATTCTCTTCGTCAAAATCTCAAAAAATCTCAAAACATTGGAAAATTTCAAAATCAAAACATTTGTAAAATCTCAAAAATACCAAAAATAGCCTCGAAACATTGCAAAAACATCAAAAACATCCAAATATTTGAAAAAATCCATCTGTCCCCATCTTTCTTTCACCCGAAATAAACATCACTCATAATAAATAATCATCATCCTCAACCTTTGGTGAAACAGTTAGAAAAAAGTGTCGCAAACTGAAAGGGTAAACTTAAACGTCAAAGTCTCAAGTCTAGGTCAGTAAGTAAACAAGTTAGTCCACTCTTTGTATTAATATCCCATCATCCAATTGGTCCTAAATCAATTTGATAACATCATTTCCTAGGATGAATCCTTCCTACAATGGACATCAACATTAGGCATCACTATAGTTTAGTCTTGGCTAGCGGTATTGAAGAACATTAGCTTGTTTTTTACTTGATCTTTGTCTTTTGGCTTATCTTATTGCGCTCATTTCGATGAACTCTCGATGATGTCCAAACAAAAGGATTTAGAGAGAAAGGAATGGGGCAACGATCATTACCTTTTTATTTTCTGCGCTTGTTGGATATTCTTGTAATATAACCTTGGTCATGCGCGCTTTGTTTAGGTGTAGGGAGGATGTTTTAATTGTCTTGTTGACCACATAGGAGGGCTTTCCTTTATATGTTTTGGTCTGACATGTTTGGAATATCTAAACTGCATTTTGAATGAGGTTTTGTATGTTAGGTGTGAATAGGAGTACTCCTATCTGATTGTCGAGTCAAAGTCCATCACAGTAGGTGCAACGCCATCCTAGTTCTTTATACCTTGATGCATCATGCCTATGTGTGTTATCAAACATAAGTTAAATGGCCCTTTTAAATTTCCAATCCTTGGTAAGCAAATCATCATCATCATCGTCATCATAATTATCTTTTGACTTGTTGGATTCTCTTATTTCTTCTTGCTTCTCTCTGCGCTAACATGGTACCATGACAGTTAACCAAAATCATCGCTATTGTGCCCATCTTGCATCCACAAACCATCAGCATAATGTATACCATACCATATCATATAGGAAACACTGATCACCTCACATGCATTGTATTTCATCATTGCATAATATAGTTTGGTTATTCTAAGCATCTTATAAACCATACATTTACATCTATTACATAATCATATAAACATCACATATACATCATATCGTCCATTTGCATCATCATATAAGCATTATCATACCATGTGCATATAAGCATGTCATCACATAGGCATCATATCACGTCATATGCATCATCATATAGGCATCATAATAAAAGCATCATCACATCATTTCACGTGTATCATAATGTCATCCATATACACATCATACATGAGAAAGATATTGAAAAAGAAAAAGGAATATGTCGTGGAATTTCATATATCATCATCCATATACATCTATTAGTCTAAGCATTTTTAACCATTGCATGTGCATCCATACATCATCATAAAAAGTACATAGAAAGATACTGAAAAATAAATGCATCCATAAATCATTGCATCACATCATACATCGCATTGCATCACATAGAATAAAAAGCATACATGCATCACATAGGATAGAGTCATCACATTACATATAGAACATTGCATATAGAAAATAAAATGCATCCATCCATCATGCATAAATAAGATAGAACACATCATATCAGATCAAACCATATCATCTCATATATCATCAAAATAATAATACACTGTCATGGTACAAGATCAGGATCAAGTGTGTATATCAATCAACATAATACAATCACCCATGGGGCTATCAAAAATGAGCCCGTGGATCTCAAAAGAATAGTGTCTCTAATAAAAAATGAGCTAGCCCTGCTGGTTGCTCCCCTCGCTACCCGACCTCTCCTCGTGATCCACTGGAGGCCTGTATTCAATATACTAGGAGTAATCTAGAACTCATGCTGCTTGAGGCACTGCTTGGTGGTAATGCACCTGATAGTACTCACCCTCTTGTATGGCCTCTCGATACGCTCGCATAGACACTGTGCTCCTGGAGGAGGATGCAACCATACTCTCTAGCTATTGTTGTCAGCCCATCTCTTGCGCTGCCTATAGCTTCGTAGCCTGCTATTGTTGGATGGCCTGATCTTGCTTGACTATCAGGGCCAGGACTTACTGTCTCACTTGGTTCCTCTCTACGGTGATCACCTGTATCTAATCCTATAGCTACAAAATCTGACCATCCCTTGGGTCTAGCCATGGTGGTGGCTAGACTGGTGGGTGATCCTGATGACCATCTCTTAGTCAATCCTATTGCCTATCGTGGTCCTAGCAACCATCCCTGGGTTGATCTTGATGCCCATCTCTAGGGGCATCCCTCTGATCCCTGTGCTTCTTGGGCTATTTCTCTAGCTGTCGATGAGGTGTCCCACCTCCTCCTTTTCCTCCTCCTCTACCCCTTCCGCCATATCCATCACCATCCTCATCTCCTCTACCTCCTCGCCCCCACCCTCACCTTGCTGATCGACCTCGGGATCTCCACGATATTTGTGCACCGGGAACTATCAATCTCATAGGAGGATGAAACCAATCTCTGTATGCCTGTGTCACCCCTACATCTGCTGACCCCTAATCATATGGCCATGGTGTGGCCACAAGTTGTCAAAAAATCTCAACCACATCCTTGGTCAGAATCGGTCAACCCCAGGTGGTCTCCCTCATAGTATGCACAAATATCTCCATGTACTGGTCATCGGGACGGTCCTGAGTCTCTCCAAACTATCAGGCAAATCAATTTGGTAGATGCTGCTCTATCATCGTGTGCTCTCTGCCTTGCATCAAATGGTCCTACCTGGCAAAGAACAACTGTTGAACATCATCATACCAGGAAGGCATGCCAAACCAAGGCCTCCAAGTAAAAAAAGTCATCTCATCAATGACCCTTCTTCAGTGTCAGATGCTGACTGCCCCTATATGAGTGAATGATAGTCCACCCCTATATCTCCAGATGACTGGGTCATCTGGCTCCATGTTGATGGGTGTGACTTGTGGGTGAAACACTATAATGTTCTCCCAGGCCCAAATGTGTAGTAATGTAACCCCTGCTCTGATAGCCAAGCTATCATAGTATGAAAAATCACGAAGATTGTGGTGGAGGGAGGCCAATATCATTGGCCCCCAGGCAAAGCACTCTCTCCATCAGAGCATTTGCTTCTAGGAAAGACCCCATCCTGAGTTGAAATATCAGCTGTGCTAATCTGGTGCCACAAGTCTTGAAATGATTGAGGCTACAATCAATTGGAAAGACGATACACAACATCTATACCGCTCTAACTTGATCTATCCCTCAAAGAAAATGATCTCATCTAGGCCCATGACATCATAATAGGCCTTGGTCTCTGCATCCACATCATAGATGACTCACTCTCCATGGATAGGCAAATGAAGAATGTGCCACACATCCTCTAGGGTCACCATTGCCTCACCTGTGGGGAAGTGAAACAAGGATGTCTCACTGTGCCAACACTTCGCCAATGCTGTCATCATGCCAAGGTGTGTCCAGATGGGCGGAGCATATGCAATGTACCAGAGTCTAATCACTCCCAAGTGCTCCTAGAGTAGCTCATGCAAAGGGGGATCCTGAGTCAATTTGCTCAGAATCGAGGACCTATGCTCTTGTGAATGGAATGGCTCCATGTCTTCCTGCATCAGAAAAGTCACTGCGTCAAGTTTCATAAAAAGTCAAGATCCTGATTGGAGTTTGCACACCTAAAATAACAAATGCATCACAGTTTGCAATGGCAACATTGTTTGGAAACTCCAAACTGTGCCGCTAGAGACCAAAAAGTCCCAAACTGGACCGTCGCGATGCAACTCACACTAGTAGTGCACTTTAAGCTCGCACGATGCTGATTTAAGGTTTTCAGTGGCGCCAAACAATGTCGCTTGACTTGGTTGACGTTTAGACCCTAATTAATGTGCTCAAAAATAAAAAACAAGGTCAAGACAAGATAACATACCGATGGTCCTGTGCCTAGTAGTTGCTAGTACACTTGAACGTGCTTGGAAATGTGTCGTGGAAGCACGCGTTGCACCATCTCGATTAGCGCTTAGAGCTCAAAACATAAGAATCTTCACAAGCTAGGTGTGCAAATGAATTGGAAGTGGCCCCTTGAGGCCTATTTTAACTTGAAAGTTAGGGTTTTTTGACTCCTTTTAGCTGTCCAACTAGGGTTTTGGACCCTCAATCTTGTTTTCGCCTAACCAAGGGCCGTTTTGCATCATTTTTCACGTTTTCGCATGTTTTTGGCATCCTGGCTCTTTTCGAACCTATCAGACACCTTGTCCTCTTTTTTCACGAGGTCACCCAAAAATCAAAATTTTCGTTTGATCTCTCGAGGGGGTAGTATACCAGCATAATTATGTCGTCGAGGCAGTAGTAGGGAATTTTGAAAAATTGAGAAAATTTTGAATTTTGATCATAGTGAGCTTATTCTTTGAACCAACACAACTGGTACATTGCTTCAAAGAGGGGAAAAATGTAGACACAAAAAATGTACCAATTGTCTTATACACCCGATCCTAATTTTACTAACATCGCTTCGTCCTGAATCATCTCCTTTGCTAACCATTTAATCGAGTAATCTATATTTGATTAAATTCATCACAATTCATCTCTTAATTAAATAAATCATTTTATTTAATTAGCTTCTATAGTCTCTCTTTAATTAAATAATTCATTTTATTTAATTAAGTCTCTAAAGTCATTCCATTAAATTAAATAAATTAATCTTTATTTGATTTAATCTAACACCATCTTCTTTAATTAAATAAATCAAAATATTTATTTAATTAAGTCTAATCCATTTTCTTCTCATCTTGATTTAAGTTAATCCAAAATTCTAAGTCAAAATGGTCAAATCAACTAATCTCCCTCTTAATTAATCAAATCTTGATTAATGCTAGTTTTAATCACCAAATCCTCTAGCTTTTGCAACTTGCTCATGAAAATCATTTTAATTGATTTATTAAATCTTCAATTACTTTCAAAAAGGCATCCAAAAGGGAATATTCTCCAAGTTTGAAAAATTCCTCCAAAAGGGTTTGTACATCCAACAAGGCATCTAAACCTCTTACATGTCCTTTTGCCTTGAGCCAAGTGGCATTAACTTCATTTTCTCCTCCCTCCAACTTGTCATTTCATCCATTTTGAAATTCCACCTAATTGCATTTAATTGCACATTCACCAAAATGTGCTCCACCTTTGTCCACTCACATGTTGACAAGTGGCTTCATGCTATTGGTTGGTCTTTTGTCCCACATTCATCCATTTTGCCTCATCCTCCATCTTTCAAATCTATAAATAAGAGGCTCTCATTTGGATTTGAGGGACACAATTTCATGCAAAGACATTATCTTGAGGTTTTGAATTTTCTCATCCATTGTTCATCCATTTTCTCATTTTCATAGCTAGGTTATGCAAGAATTCAACCAAGGAGCATCAAATCTTAATCAAATCATCATTCAAGCTTACAAGGGATTCAGAAAGGGCCATTTTCTACATCAAAATGGCACCAATTCCCCCATGGGATTGAGAGTTTGTTGCATTAAATAGGATTTGATAACTTTTGTTTGTGTTCTTCATTCCATTGCTTGTTTTGTGCATTTCAAATGAATTCTATGGGGAATGTTGTTTTAACTTGCATAATGGACTAATGATGTGTTGTTTGATTGTGTTTGTGCAGGTCTAACATCACCATTCAAATATGGAAATCAATAAAAAGAAAACACGTACTATACTTTCTGCCATTTTTAGTATCAAGTTATCAAAGCAAACATTTCGCTTGCCTTGGATTAGAAGAGGAACTTAATTTTGAATCTTTTAAAGATTTCCCAAGTACATATGGTGTTAATCCGCTATTCCGCAACCTCATTTTCTTCAATGAAAGACAATCTTATGGATATATGAAAATCAATAAAAAGATTGATTATTAAATGGCAGGTAGAGTAATTCAAAGCATTGAAAAGATAGAGAATTAAATGGCTTGTTGTAGCTTAATCATTATCAATGTCCACTAATAAGTCAATAAATTTTGCTCGCTTATGATCAAAACCATATGTTGATAATTAGTCTTAAAAGCCACATTTTTATATTAAACAAAGCAAACAGGATTTATAGGAATGGAGCCCTGAAAATTATTTTAATTTAAGTAGTTGGAAACTAAAGTACTTAGCCAGCCTAGCCAAAAATCCACTAACTGTGAAAAAAAATCATAAAATACATATTACAAGAGCTATACAATAAAATATAGACACAATAGTAGAGGCCCTGAACCAGGTGTTTGAGCAGGAGGTGAATTGAATTGAATAAAGTAAGAGAAAATAAGAAAAGGGAATCACCCAAATCCTTCCACCAAAAATCTAGACTCTATAATGATTCATTGTCGTATCACACACTAGACCACACCTCATAACAACTGGGGCAAAATCTTGCATTGTAGAAGTGACCAGTTCAACTTTGGGAAAGATTCCACCAACAGGTGCTAACCCAAATTCAAAATTATAATGCTCAAGTGTCAACTTCAACAAAGAAAGAGAATAAATGAAAGGCTAAAAAATAACGTATTGCTAACATCTTCACCAAATCTTTATCCAAAAAAATATCCATGCAATTGGACAAGAAAGCAAAAGCTACCTTAGAAAATAGAGCACAAGGGGTTGTTCTGAAGCCATTCCCTACCCACAATTATTGTTATAGCTTCCTCAACTTGCACACAAGGAATAGTAAAAACCATACCCAACTTTCTTCTATCGTATGCATCGTTGCTTCTTTGCTCCCAAAAAAATTTGGGTAGCATGACATGCCATGAAGATTCCATAATATCACAATGAAATTGTGAATAGAGAAGAAAGAAAGCAAAGACAAATATATTATAAATGATATGAAGAACATCAAGTTGGTGAAGTATATATAGAACGAAGACATCAATACTCAACACTTGAACTTTTAATTCACCACTTGATGTGACAATATTATTTTAAAAAAATGAGTCATTACTTTGAGTGATTTAATAAATAATAAAACGTCAACCATTGATATTTGCAAATCTAATAGTTCTAGCATTATTCTAGAGGTTTGAATTCGTAAGTCTAGTGCTTCAGATATTTGCTTCCAGAATGCAACTAATACAAACTTGTGTGAAGTGGCTAGCATGAATGTAGATCTTGAATCAAAGGAATGCTTGATAGATCTTGACTTGAATTGCTTGCTTGAAGCAAAACCGTACATCACAAATGTTAGCTCAAAAACACACATGATGCAAGAATATCTTTGACATGATTCTTGAATCTTGATGATGGATCCAAATGCTTGATGAATTGATATTGAATGCTCTTGCAAACTCAATTATGCTATTAGAAATTCTCATTCAACTTGTTTGGTAAGAAATAAGTGAAAGAACCTTATATTTATACTTATCCATGTTTAATATCCTGAAATTACACCACAACAAGCTAACATATGAATTCAATAATTAAAGGAGGATAAATCCCGCCAAGATTTGAAATTAAATCCCAAAAATAACTTGAGGGGGACTAAGATTCTCTAGGTGGCGTCTTAGTCTCGAGGCTTGAAACTCGGGGCACAGACTCCAAAAAGGGGCCCATTTAAGGCACATATGAAAATAGGGTCCCGAGACCTTTGGAGGAAAAAGATGCCCTAGGTGGCATCTTAGTCCTAGTACCAAAAATCAAGGACACACAACCAAAATCATTAAATTATCATTTATCCTTTGATGATTGTCAGGATTAGCCATAAAAAGATATAATTTATTAGGCTTGTGGATACAAAATAGGACCAATTAAGACATAAATAAGGATAAATAATGCAAGTTGGGCCCAAAAAAGTGTGAAAATGCAAAGGTATGCATTTTCCTACACTAAATTTAGCCCCCACTTTAGTGAGAGGATGATCTTGCTTCAAACTCACACTAAAGTAGTTAACCATGCAATCAAGAGGGATTAAAATGTACAAATGCTAGTAAGATAGGATGACAATAATCAAGAGGGTGGCCAAGCCCCTAGGATGAAGATCCTATGACAAACCAACATAGGCACAAAGGAACACACTTGCAGATGATATATGAAGCCATAACTAGATCGTCAACATACACCATCAAAGATAGGAAAAGAAAAAAAAGGAGAAAGAAAAATGCTACGGATCAAGCTTTGATTGGCTATCCAACACACTATGGATCAGGTCTAGGTTGTTTGTCCAAAAAAAAGGTTTACAAGTGGAACATGATATCCACTATGCAAACAAAATGCATGCTCACAAGGGCTAGTTAAGCTAGTTGTCCACTAGGTGAGCCCCAAGAGATCCATATCAAAGTCATACCCCCATGACTATGATGAGGAAAAAGAGAAAATGCATGCTCACAAGGGCTAGTGAAGCTAGTTGTTCACTAGGTGAGCCCCGAGGAACCATATCAAAGCCATACCTCCATGAATTTAATAAGGTACAAAAATAAAATGCACGCTCACAAGGGCTAGTGAAGCTAGTTGTTCACTAGGTGAGCTCCAAGGAACCATATCAAATCCAAACCTCCATGACTTTAGTAAGGTACAAAAAGGAAATGCAACAAGAAAGAGGGATTTTTGAAGGGGTTTTGCTTAGTTCATGTGAGGTCTTAATCTTAGGGGACATTGTTCCTAATGTCTCCAAGAGAGAACCGATCAAAGGATAAAAGATTCACAACTTAGGGAATGTAGTGTGTCGCATCACCACTAAGAGGAATGTAATATGCTAAGATAGACCAATCTCTTGAAGGAAATTACTTGCAATGTCACTACAAAGAGGAAAACACATCGCATGAAGTAAGAAAACCACATCAAGGAACATGGAAAAAATTCCAACATAATACCAAAGTAATGCGAAAATGATGCCAAGATAATGCCAATGTATGCCCCCACTTTAAATAAATTGCTAAACACCATGCTATGAGCAATTAATTTAAAGTAGCCAAACATGAAAAAGGAAAAGAGGTTTGCCCCCTAGAAACACATAAGGGATCTATGGATTCAGGGTCAATATTTGTCTTTGCTACAATGATATTAGAGAGCTAGGAACTATCATCATTCCCCAAATACACATAGAATTGGAAGAATGACACAAAGAAAGTGAAAACAAAGAATGACCTTTTGGGTCAACATGGAATAAACATGAATGTCTCGATGCTTTGTGTCATCCCCAAAAGGAAAACACAAGACAAAAATGAAAAGAAAAGATAATGAAAAATATTTTGAGTCAACATGGAAGAGACATAGGGTGTCTCAACGCCTTGCGTTATCCCCAAAAGGAAAACACAAGACAAAAATGGAAAGATAAATGAAAATAAAAGGTAAAGACCAATGAAAAGGCAAGAAACTTATGACATATAGAAGAATGTAGGTACAAATAGAGGAATGCACATAGAGAGGAAACATCAAACAATATGGAAGATCACATTACACACATGCAATCAACCAAAAAAAACATGAAGGAAAGAAAAAAGACTAGTAAAGCACATGTGAGTCAACCATCCAGTAGGTCATCCACATCCTAGTCTTGTTCATTATATACAAAATTCAGATCACTAGCGAGAGGGATCATGTCAAGTGTTGTACTAGGAGAATCACTGGGTTCAACACGTGGTGAATCACTCGGTTTAGGAGGATCATCATGGTTGTTATCATATAAGCTCATAGCAAAGGAAAATAAAAAATTCAACTATTTATGCACTTGCTCATCAATTTTAGCAATTTATTCATTGTATCCAAGTTAACCACAATAGGGGGACGAATCGATGGTCCTTGTTGTGTTGGAGACATAGGATTTGTTGGTTCTGGTAATGGAGGAGGCTCATCGTTTATTGCTTCTGTCAAATTCAGATTTTGATTTTCTATGTTGTTCTCTTCATTCATTTTTCAAGCAATAGCACGATGTTTGTGCCTGTACACTCTAGAATTTTAGTTTCTTTTATTATGAGTTTTAAGTTGTGTTTGTGTAGGAGCGGGTTTTTCAACCATAGGTTCCTTTTCTTCTTGTGAGGGAAGAATGGAAGAAACCATGGAAGGTTGTTCAACCACTTTCTCTTTGGCTTTATAAATTTTATTAGGAGGGGGATTAGGACTTGTTTGGTTTTCTCTTGGCCTTTTGTATGAAATAGGCAAGGGATTTTTTATGGATGGGTCTTTGTTAGTTGGAAGGGCTTTAAGCTCAATATTGTTTTCTTCGAGGAGTGAAGGATGAAAATTTTCAAGGGATGGTTTGGCTATGCATTTTGCTTTAAAATTTTGGTAGGATAAGAAAAGTAAGTCATCAGGGGGTCTTATAGGTTCCATGGGCTCAGGCCAAAAATAGTCTAAGGAAAAATTTCCATGGGAAGATGGAGGTCGAAAGCCGCTATGGTTCATAGTGAATATTTCATTGCCGACTAGAAACTTTAAGCACTTATGGACAACAGATAAGACTACATTCATGGAGTGAAGCCATTTGTAGCCTAAATTTACATGAAATTGATTTGAATTAGAGATGATAGAGAATGATGCATTTTATTTCTTCAGTCCTACTTGTAAAGGGAGTGTGATCGAGCCTGTCGTAGCATGAGCAAAACCATCATGAATTTTAATCCATTCTTTTGATTTATCATATCTATCTTGAGTGAGTTCATGCAAATATAAGAGTTCCTCTGTGATCACATTCTCTCCATAGAAAAGATCAAATAAAATCCCAGGAGTGGGATTTTCATTGATTTTGCTGGCTATGTAAAGAGGACCATCAGGGGCATTTTTTATTATTTCTTTTGAATAAAAAGTAACGTCAATAGGAATTATGGTTTTTTGTTTACGAGGATCGATTTCAATCAATCCTATCATTGTACTAATAGGACTTTGGTCATTAGTATCCATAGGATTTTGTTCATTATTGTTCATGTTATCATCATCTGTGTCAACGCTCATCACATCAGGCTTCGTTTTACTCGCCTTAACAAATGAAATATTGTGATTAGGCATGAGATTGGTAAAGATTTTCAAATTTTTGTTAGGAGGAGCTATAGACTTATTAACTTTGTGATTTACACCTCCAATTTGGATATGATTAGAATCAATGAGGTCTTGCACAAGATGTTTAAGATGCTTGCAATGTTTTGTATCATGTCCTTTTTGTTGGTGATAAGTACAATAGGCATTGTGTCTAAAGCTCAAAGGTAATGGATTGATAGGGTCAAGAGGTTGAACGAGAGGTAAGGTAAGCATGTTCTTGTTTATTAGCCGAGTCATGATACTTTGAAGTGTGTTGCGTAAGGGGGTAAATTATCTTTGCGGATCCCCAAATATATAAGGATTACTCTTCTTTATAGTAGCTACTTGGGTATTAACCTATTGGGTGGGTTGGCAGGTAGAATTTAGTTGAAGGAAAATTTATTTTGTCTTTTGAAATGCTGGTAGGTATTTTGGTTTGAAGGTTCAGAATTTTCAAGAAGGGTAGAGGTGGTTTTTGGTTCACGTCTACCTATTGAATTTTGATAATCTCGAAGGGCAGTGCATAAGTGCATGAAGAGAGGAAATTTCATCATGGTAATCTTGTCTTGTATCTTACTTTATAAATTTTCTATGAACATCTTTTGAAGGTGAGAATCGAGAATATTCACACTAATTTGGGAATAAATCGATTGGTAATGTGAAATAAAGTCAGTGACTTTTTCACCCTCATTTTGTTTACATCTCATCAAATCAGCTAATGTCATTTCAGGAACCATATGCACTTGTAAATGGTTAATAAAGGCTTCAACAAGTTCATTAAATGAACAAATTGAGTTATTTGGTAATGAAAACCAGTCCAAGGCAACGTCTTTCAAGGATCGAGGAAAAAGCTTAGCCAAAAGTTTGTCCTCAAGGATGAAGTCACTACATAAAGTAGTAAATGCATTAACATGATTAGTAGGATCTCCCTTTCCTCCATATTTCTCAAATCTAGGGATCTCTATACCTTGTGGCATTAGAGTTCTCAATATCTCCATAGATAGTGGGTTGCTTTTGATATAGTATGAAGGTGGACCATTTTTATTTTGATTTATGGTGGAAACTTGACATTGAAGGGATGAAAGGTTTTGTAAAAGGTGGTTGATGATATGGTCATTGTTTGTGGTTTGGGATGGAGGTGAATATGGTGTTGGTGTGTATGTGTTGGAAGGACAAGTGAATGGATAGCTTGTGGGAGGAGATATAAGGTTAGATGCCACATAGGTATAAGGAGCACTAATGGAAATGTTTGAGGTAGGAAGGAAGCATCATTGTGGTCACTTGAGGATTTGTATAGGTGGGAATGGAGGTTATTGTTGAAGGGGGAGGAATTTGAATTCATCCTTGGTTTTGCACATTGTTTGAAGTTTGAGCACCATTGGTGGTGGAAGGAAAGTATTTTCCAAATATTTGAGCTATGTTACACTCAACGTCTAGTCCTTCATCATTTTCCTTCATGCTGTGAATACTATCTATGGTAGGTATAACAGTGTTGGAAATGTTTTCAGTACTTGTACTATCTTGTAAATGGGATAATTCTTCATGCATTTTCAGTATGTTTTCTTGAGGGATATGATCAACCTTCTTTTGATCACTTGGCATAGAAATTGTACGTAAGGTAGGCATAGCAAAAGAGTTATCAAATGTACGGTCCATACCTAGTGAACTAGTACCAACACTAGAAGAGAGCTAGGTAACCCAAGATCCACAATGAGTGTCTTATCGTGGGATGCCATGAATCTTGCACTTTGTCTCACCACAGTATTGATAGTAGGATACCAAGTAGTATAGCTCATGCAAGGGAGAAACCAACGAAAGTGCAATGAACACAATATCCTATGCTTACAATTACACTTGAAATGAAAGAAATTGAAATAACATCAATTCTGCAAATTGTAACAGAAAACTAAAAGCAAAAAATAAAGCATAGAAAAGTAATTTCAAACCCTAAAAATTGCAAGGTCAAATTCAACAGGGACTAAGATGCTATTAAGAGTGTTTGGGTCCTGCTGAAGGAATTTGGAGGTTCCATAAACTGGAATAGAAAGCACTCAATTCAGATAGGGTTTTGAGCCAAAAACCCACAAGGGGACTAAGACGCTAGTAAGGGAATTTTAGTCACAGTAAAGGTTTTTTTTTTTCAGAAAAAATAATAATTTTGGATTGGTTATAGTGTTTCTAGGTTGCCTACTCAAGGACCTAATGTTTAGAAACAAAAAAGTGTGCAAATGAATGCAAGAAAAAGTGACTAATAACAAGCAATTGGATGCAAAGTTGAATGCAATTTTTTCAATTTTGAGTGCAATAAAAATGTTTCTAAAAGCAATTATGATGATAAAAAATGCACTTTTTAGGTTTTCAATGAGATAAGATGATGGAAGAAAGGAAAAATGCAACACATATGCACTTTTACTACTGCAAATGTGAGAAACCCTAGATGCACTTTCACTAATGCAAGATGCAATGCAAGAATGAATGCAACCTAGATCTAGGACCTTAGTGAGCTCCAAATCAGAAAATGAATGTCCCAAAATGTGGGGTTCACCAAAATGATTAATAAGCGAATTGGTGCTTTATGGCCTAGGTCATATAACACCACTCTTCTCCAATTATCATTCAAGGATGCCCTAGGATCCTAAATTGGATTGACTATCAAAACAAAGGTGAGTCAATTATCAACAAGGAAGACCTAGGGGTATCTTTAGGCTTTGAAGGTTTCGCCACCAAGAAAAATCTTGGAAAAGACAACTTAACATTCAACTCATAAAACCTAGTAATGCAAGCCAAATAATGAGTGCAAATGACAAAATTAAGTAACATCAAGTTAGGATTTATGTACTTTAGAATTATGGAAATGTGATAAGGATTTTGGAAATGCAAATTTTTTGTCAAAATATGCTAGGGAGGACTAAGACACCATTACTGTTGTCTTAGTCCCGCTATTGTTTTTTGGGGTAAATGTGGAATCTTCAGATGTCAGAACAAAATCTAAAAGAATCTCTACAAAATACCCTTGGGAGGACTAAGAAACCCTTACTATTGTCTTAGTCCTATCTTGAATTTCTAAAATCTCTGAATGTGATCCTGAGGCTCAATGTCTGCATTTCCTTCTTCTTAGATCTTAGGTCTTGAAACTTCCATATTTGGCCTATAGGTGAGTTTCCATGAAAATGACAACCAATGCAACTTTGCAACTTTAAAATTTTTTACTTCAAATGATCTTCAAGTCTTCAACCTAAATATGCAAACACAAACATGCAAGAGAGGAAAAACTTGTTGATTGTTAGTAAATGGGGGTTTGCCTTGGTCAAACCCCTTGTTGGTAATTAAACCTTGGAATGAAATAGAATAATGAAGGGAAATGATGAATGAGCAAAGTTATATGTTGCAACTCACCAAACCCTTTTTATGAAATTTACAAACTTGTGTGAAGTAGCTAGCTTGAATGTATATCTTGACTCAAAGGAATGCTTGATAGATCTTGACTTGAATTGCTTGCTTGAATCAAAACCCTACATCACAAATGTTAGCTCAAAAACACACATGATGCAAGAATATCTTTGACATGATGCTTGTATCTTGATGATGGGTCCAAATGCCTAATGAATTTCTCTTGAATGTTCTTGTGAACTCAATTATGCTATTAGGAATGCTCATTCAACTTGCTTGGTAAGAAATGAGTGAAAGAACCTTATATTTATACTTATCCATGCATAATATCCCGAAATTACACCACAACAAGCCAACATATGAATTCACTAATTAAAGGAGGCTAAATACTACCAAGATTTCAAATTAAATCTTGAAAATAACTTGAGGGGGACTAAGACGCCCTAGGTGGTGTCTTAGTCCCGAGGCTTCAAAACTTGGGGCACAAACTCCAAAAAAGGGAACATTTAAGGCACATTTGAAAACAAGGTCCCAAGACCTTTGGAGGATAAAGATTCCCTAGGTGGCATCTTAGTCCCAGTACCAAAAGTCAAGGACACACAACCAAAATCATTAAATTATCATTTATCCTTTGATGATTGTCGGGATTAGCCATCAAAAGATATAATTTATTAGGCTTGTGGATGCAAAATAGGACCAATTAAGACATAAATAAGGATAATTAAAGCAAGGCTGGCCCAAACAAGTGTGAAAATGTACATGCATGCATTTTCCTACACTACAGATGGATTTTTTACTGAATTATTTTCATTGGAAGCCTATTAATCAAATTCTCCTACCCATCTATATTCATAGGCAATTATAGATTGTCACTCAATGGTTTTTGGAGATATACCTAAAGTACTACCTCCTAAGAGGGATCATGATCATGTCATACAACTAGTTATGGGGAACTAGCCACCCAACATCAGTCCTTACAAGTACCCATAAAGTAAAAAAAGTGAGATTGAAAAGATTGTTCAAGAGATGCTTGAGGCAGGTATTATTAGGCATAGCCAATGTTCTTACTCCTCACCCACGGTGATGGTGTTTAAGAAGGATCAAACTTGGTGTATGTTCCTAAACTATGAAGTGCTCAACATGTACACTATAGACACCCAAAAATCGACTCTCAATTTTATAATGAATTAAATAAATATTCGTGACATTCCCACAATTAATTAAGTAAATTTATCTAATTAATTATCTTGTATCCCCATAATTTAATTAATTATGATGATACAAGATAATTAACTCAATCTTATCCCCCAATCATTATTTCTTGTAAACCTAATTAATTAAAATATTAATTAAATCCTCCATAATATTCATTAGTGCTTTCAATCCTTCTATGTTTATTTAGCAGATTTGACTAGTTATTTAGTGCTTTTGACTTTTGATTAGTGTGTTTTCTCTTAACTTAGCGCTTATACAATTTAGTGCTTACAACCTGCTATTTAGTGCCCTTTCTTTTTAATTTTTTATGGTTTTCTATCTATTTTTAGTAGGAGATCGTTGTTTAATGCCTTTGACCTATGTAACCATGCTTTTATGGTTCAAAACCCTTCACATCTGCATTTTAGTGATTGTGATCCTTTTATATTTCTTTAATTTTACCTTCATTCTAGATGTTTGGTTTCTTCTTTTACCAAATTTAAATAATTCTTGGCTTTCTATTTTTATTTTTTTGTTGCTTCTTGTTCTTACTAACTTGCTATTGTGTTGCCTATGTAGATTACCAATTTCACTCCAAGGGTTCACACTTTCAATTTCAAGTATAATTATGTGTTTTTCTATTTATTAATCTTCTATTAAAGTTTCACTTTTGCTAAGAAACACTTACACTATTCAACACCTACGGTTTGTGTATCAATTCTTGTATGGTTTAACACTTTAAACCTATTTTTAGCACCTTTGTTATTTTTATTTCTTGAGTTTTAGTTTTCAATTTTTTGTTAACCTTTGTTGTTTACTAACCAAGTTATGTAACTTATTTTACTCTAGTCATAGTTTACAAAATAAAAACTACTAATAAGTGTTTGTAGGTTCAATTGCCAAAGCTTTTATTTTTCCACTAGTTTAGGTGCATTTAATTAGAGTAGTGGGTAATTAACTCTTCTTTTCTATGTAATAGGAATGTGTGATTGGTGCATGCTCTCCCATTGCACCTAGTACGATATTGGGGATCAAAAAATTCACACTCTCCTCCTTTTTTTAGATTTAATCCTAAGGATTTCTTAAAGTGTGTATGCTCTCTTGCACTTCACATGATCTTGACTGATAAAAAATAAAAAAATCCCATTAGGATTCCTACTTGGGGATTTCATCACTCTAAGGGATGACATCAACCACACATTTTGGTGGTATATATAAAGGGGGGAAATGAAAGTTGTACCTAAATCTAGTCACATTGTGTTTGGTGAATCCTTAGGCCCCCCCCGGTGATTTAGGAAACAAGGTGAAGGGTTGGTCCAAGATTTTTTCTGGCTCCCAACCCATGCTTGTAGATGGGCTAGTATTCATAGATTGGGCCTCACTTATCCTTGTGGTACTTTTAGGACTCCCTTAGAGAGCTTGCATAGCCTAAATAATAAATTTTTACCATTTCTAGTGTGGTGTAGTGGATGTACATTATACCCTAAAGTCACAATGAATCTTTAGGCAGTGAAATAGAATTAGCCAAGGTAACACCTTTTGGCCACCTTTAGAAAGGGAATTCATGGGTACATGGCTTTATATATCTATCCATTTACCAATAGAAGGTTTTAGTAGATTACTTTCTATTTGAGACCCACACTAGTTAACACACCTACTTAAATAATTTTAGGGAATGCCCTCAAGTTTTTGATTTGTTTTCATGTAAAAAACTAATATAAGCCATTCAATCTTTATACCTTGAAATTCAAGTTATCCATCATTTTTTATTGTTTGAAAAGTATCTTACCAAATTTAAACATAGCTAGGATTTCTAGTTCAACACCTAAATCCTATCAGTTAGTGCTTGCATTGTGTTTTCACTTAGTCTTTCAACATCTACACTAATCAACACTTTCATTTACCTTTGATGTTTGCAATACTTTAGTGCTTATGATTCCCTATTTAGTGCCTTTCCATAATGATGATTTTGACCCTAAATATACGTCTGTGCTATCTCAGTACCTTTGACCCATGGTTCAAAAATTGCTTTATTTCACCAAAACCCAAACAATTCAACTTTAAAAATGGAAATAATAGACTAAAACCTTAATAGTAGCAACCATAGGAAAACCTAGAACATTCATTAAATCAACTTAAAAAAACTCCCACATACCAGAATATAATAAAAAATTCATTAAACTTAGACCCATCCTCTCATATATCTCATTCTCATTGACCATCATCTCATTTAAAACGTAATTTATTGTAAAAAATTGCATAGTTATGCAATTTCACATTTATAGCTTGAACTTGTCTAGATTTGAAAATTAATGATAAAATATTATTCTTGATTTCAAAGATTTTATTCCACAATCAACAAGCATGAAGTATTACCAACTTTCAATTTAAAAATAATCAAAATTCACTTGGACTATGGTGCTACACATGCACATCTATGTGACACACTAATGGTCAACAAATTTTTGAAATTTAAAAGTGCACTTCCATGTGGATTGTTTATGAAAGATGTTCAACACCCAAAAGAGAAAGTAACTCCTCTTCCTACTCATTCAAGCAAACAAAAATCTTCCTCTTTCTCATTTGGAACAATGGATTTTTATTTTTTCAAGCTACACATTATATATATATATATATATATATATATATATCATCTAGGGATAACTCTATCAAAATATCCACAATTACTCCAATAATACAAAAATGAAAGCTTCTAGGTTATTGTAAACTCTTTATTTGCAACAAATCAAGCATCCTAATCGGCTGTTCATTGCTAAATAAATAAAAAATATCACAAAGGGAGTCCAAGATGTTGGCAATACTCTCTATTATGTATCATTATTTTTCTGTGTTGGTAGAATGAGTCTTTGAATCAGAATATATTTATTTATTATTTCATCAAATCTATCTAAATTACATGGTATTTTTCCCTGTAGACTATGGTTGACACCATATCAATTATTTTATCTTTGTATATCTTCTTTTAAAATCCTATTGATGTTAGGATTTAAAATTTATATTTTATCATCTTTATCTATGGCTGTTTGTGGATGTTAGAAGACTAGAATGAGGGTTTAACTCAGAAAAACCCCTAAATAACCCACAATATTTTCCCCATATTTGTATGTGTGTGGGTTAGGGTATTTTTGACACTTTAAGTGAGTGTTCTATAGAATTTAGGAATGATTTTGGAAAGGTGAAAACAAAACACGAGGATGTTTGTGCTAGCATCCTAGGCTGAGAGCTCTTGTGTTTGATGACAGGTTCCTCTCTATCAATGTTTTTGTTTCTAGTTAGAAATATATTTTTATCTATCTCTATATATAGTACAAATTAATTTTACTCCTTCCATTATTTCTATTTATTTAAAAACAAAGTTCATTTCTTTCAGCATAAATTATCTTTATTGTTCTTTTTAGAAAATTTCTTTATTTCTGTATAAAAATAGTAGTATAATTTATGTACATCTTGAGGTAATATGATAATTTTTTGTTTATATTAGTATCTTATTCAAGAATCAAATTCCTTACATTAAACCTAGATTAAACCTTTACCCAAGCCTCATAGACATCTAAAATATTTCTCAAACCCCTATCTCCAATTGTTGGAGCACCCAGGAGCAACTGCAAACAAAAAATAACCTTCACAAGCAAAGAGAGAAGCATAAAAAACTATTTCACCAGGAATGAAATCAAATGCATTGAGATGTGATGATACATAATGTACAAGGTGCCTTATAAAGGCATGAAAATGTGTGATGAGTGAACAACTGTACAACACAGGAAAAACCACCCATTGATTAATTAAAAGAAAAAAACTATCCCAATAAAAAAATACAATATTAACCCTAAGTAAACTTAAGAAAGTGAAAATATTCACGCTAACACCAACCATAATGATAGTTCATCTTAAATTTTCTCCAAAATTCTACCCAAATCATATTTAATCATTCACACCCATAAAAATAACCTTCACTTTGGACTTAAACTATAGATAAACTCCAAAAATATTCCATCCATAATATTTCATCCAACTTATACATCTAATATTAACCATAGTAAAAAATAATCCAAATCCGATTGAAAATAAAAATCCTTTAGACACTAAAAATTGTCCTAGGTCTGCGACTCTTAGATTCTTCATCATTCCCCTTTTGTCTATTATTTCCTAAGGTCATATGTCTTCTATTAATTAAATAATTTTAATTATTTAATTAATTCATTTCTATCTTTATTCTTCCTTGATTAATTAAATAAATTTTATTTATTTAATTACGTCACTTAATAAGTCCCTTTCTTTCTAAAGTTAAATAAATTCCTATTTATTTAATTTCTACGTCACTTTCCACTATAATTAAATAATAATTTTAATTATTTAATTATTCATTAGCTTCTTCTCTCATAAATGAAATAAATTTTATTTATTTAATTTGGTCCACTCCCTTGAATTTTGAATTAAATCATTATTTAATTCAAAAGGTCCTCTTTGTCACATTCCTCTATAATTAAATAATTATTTTAATTATTTAATTATTCATTGGTCACCTAAATTAAATATTTTTTATTATTTATTTTTTCCTCTCACCTCTTTATCCATGTCAATCTTATCTTCCACATCAAGTCCTTATCTATCCGTGTCTCAATTAACCTTCACCCTTGATTGAATTATCTTATAATTTAATCTTGACCGTTCATCCTTATCATTTGCCCTAGTTTAGCCCTAAACCATTTCATACCTCATCTTTTAATCTTGGCCATTGAAAATTTTCATTCAATCTTAGCCCTTCCTTTGGAATTTACTTCCCTATAAAAGACATTGTCATTGTCATTTGTCATTCATCCACAAGCTATCTAGAGACCTCTTGCAATCTAGTCTAACCTTTTGCTATCTAGTCTAGTGCATCCACAAGCTATCTAGAGTCTACATGAGCTTATGCTATCTTGCTATCTTGCTATCAAGTCATTAAGTCAAGTGCATCCATAGTCATTAAGAATCTTCAATATTTAGTCATTGTCATACGCCATTTTTTCATCCTAAAAAATTTGAGGGCAATTATTATATTCAAGCAAAATGGAGAAGTGTAATTGTAACGTCTAGAAAAATGCAGAAGAAATAGGTTAGAGAAAACATGCAATGCAATCTAAAACTCTAATGCACTCTAAGTTAAGCAACAAAGAACAAAGGAAAGCAAAAACGTAAATAACTGAACAATCTCACCCAATATGTACGTAATTCCATGTATCATCTCAATTTCCCTTCATTTTTCCGTCGTAGTATAATTGCCCTTAGATTTTCAAAGTTCATGCAAGTATAGCCTATGATAGTGATTTAGCAAAACATCGAAGATTTTAGATAGTTGCTCCAAAAGTCATAAGATTTTGAGAGAGATTGGAATGATGAAATACAGATCAATTTATAGAAAATTGATTATTCGAACGACCGGCCAGGATTGAAAGATCAATGGACATTTGAGATCGACAAATTAGACATGCATTCTGATAACTATCAGTAGCAACATGAGTGATAGAAATTAGAAATAGAATTAAAGATTAAATATCTTCAAGTTTGGTATTCGAAAACAGAAGAATTATCTTTGCATGACAAAGATAAAGATGGATTAAAGAAACTCTTGTTCGAATGCACGCACAAGGTTTAATTAATTAAATAGGAATATTTAATTAATTTGCATGTACACACAATTGAGTTAGCACTGGATGATTGAATGATTTGATGAAGAGATAACTCAAGAAAGCCACTCAGACATTAAATCAAGAGTTAACTGAGTGATTAAAATAGATGTCGAGTCGAGTAAGAGTGAATACTTAGATAATTTGCACAATTATCTAAATATAGAGGAATGTGTTAAAATAGGATTTATGAATTAAATAATCCATTTAATTCAAGATTTGATATTTGAAGAATAATTAAATAAACAAGATTTATTTAATTAAATGATGAAGGGGTTTAAATGAATAATTAAATAAATAAAATAATTTATTTAATTATAATTGAAATATGATAAAGGTAAATTAAATAAGAATTTATTTAATTTGACAAGAAGGATAAGGTTAATTAGTAATAGAGTTAAATAAAAAGTGTTTATTTAATTAATTAGATGGAATAAAGAAAAGTGTGAATTAATTAAATAATTAAGATTATTTAATTAATAGAAGAAATGAAGACCTTAAAGAATAATTAAATAATTGATATTATTTAATCATGACCATGGAAGAAATATAGATTATTAAGAATATTGAAGTTGCAGGCTTAAACCAGATTTTGGTGTCTACATTTGCCCCTCTTTGATACAATGTCATTTTGATGTTGTGTCAAAGAAAATCGATTAAAATATGCCCCAGTCATGCTCCGGTGTTAAACAGGTGAAGGTATACCCCCTCGAGAAAATTGACAAATTTTTAAAAAATTTAGAAAAATTTGGAAATAATCTCGATTAGTCCATTGGATAGTCTGGAATGTAGTGGAGTTGATGGAATTGAAGTTGGAAATGGTATGGACGGGTATAGGTCGATTGAAACTAGAAGCTGATGTGGCCAGTAGAAAAGAATGCCACCAAAACCCTAGGTATAAATAGAAAACGGGGTAAAAACCTATTGATTTTAACCCACATAGCTTTGAGATTTGAGATTTTTCTTTGTAACCACAACGATGATGTCTCCTGTTCTGAACACCCACCATCAAGCATGCAAGATCCGAACCTTCAGGCAACTAGCCGACGTGGACCCCCTGGTATGTACCTTAAACTTGACTTTTGAATTTTTGATTTGTGCAAATTTTTATGCATTTATTTGCTATTTTTGTTATATGTCATTTTATTGAAAAACCGTATGTGAGTGCGCAATCGACGCATTTGCATGCGGATCAACGCATTTGTAAAATTATGTTGATGGTTAGCGTAGGATTTTTGCGGTTCAACGCAACTATATTTTAGGTCAACGCATTTGATAAATAACAACACATTTACATTTAGATTAGCCGCATATGTTTATTTTTCAAAGCATTTGCATTTATTTCGACGCAGATGTTATTTGATTTAGGTAGTTGCATGTGATAGTTAATTTATGTAGATGCATTTTGTCATTTTGGCACGAATATGCATTTGAAAGTGACACATTTGAAAAAGAATGCCGCATGTGTGAAATTAAATTATGCATTTGGTTTTCTGCAACACATTTGTAAAAGAATGACGCATGTGCAAAAGAATGATGCATTTGCAAAATAATGACACATTTGAATAGCATTTGATTTTATTCCCTTGCATTAGGATAGATGTTTGATGCTAACATGAGGCATGCATAATGCCATTGTAGGTTGTTTTAGACACTGTATATACGTGAGAGTCGAGACCTACGAATTTTCGCTTCCGAGATAGCTTGCGGAGTGTAGAGCAATGATTCTTATGGCACCTAGGTCTTCTACATGTGACAAACATGCCCCAGATTAGGGAAAACTGGGGTCTGCTGACAACATTATGCAAGTGGTGGCACTCGAAGACTTCTTCTTTTCATCTACCTATTGTAGAGGCGACTGTTACCTTAGAGGATGTCTACAAGATTTTGAGACTTCCCATCAGAGGCACGAGGGTGAGGTACGATACCCAGAGGGGTGTCACCGAGATGTGCAGATACTATCCTCATGCCGACATCAGATAGTTAGGGTTTGATCATTATGAGATTAGATGGAATGTATTGGCACAGAGATATAGGTGGCTAGACTGTCTATTGTGTACATTGATAGGTGGGATAGTGCTTCCTGACCGTTGAGGTCATGGTTTTCCTATGGGTTGGGGGGAGATGTTGATAGGTATGCTAGAGCAATGAGAGGTATATGCTTGGGGTCCCTGTCTCCTTGTCCATGAGTTGTGGTACCCCACTCCTGATGGTATGGGTGTGGGAACACATTGCCATTTTTCGGCCATCGGTTACAGTCGATGTACAACACGGAGCTCCTTATGCCTTTCGTTATGCGGGGGTGAACACTCAGCACCACATGGGAGATACCGAGTATTTCATGCATGCCATTGATACTATGGTTCAGTTTACATGGAGACCGTACCTGGGATGTGCAGAGTGGTAAAACAAGGATGAGAATTTGCATTTTTTCCGCCAGACTTAGTACCTGATTGGGCAGATTGTTTCACATGTCCACATTATTGAGTGACATTTTCCAAATCATGTATTGTGGCAGTTCGAAGAGGTACAGGATGTGCCGAGAGGATGGGCTGAGTTCGCGAGGTCTTCATGAGAGATCCCCCTATGGGGTCCAGAGATTCTAGTAGCCACTATAGAGGAAAATATTGATGGATTGCAGGTAGTTCTGTGGGGATGGAGAGAAGGTGTGGCAGACCCAGGTACCACAGAGGCTTACAATCAGTGGTGGGACGTGCATAGGATGATTCCCCTTACAGATCTAGATCAGGTTGCACCGATAGAGTGGCAAGGGACAGGACCACGCGGTAGGTGTGGTAGAGGCAGAGGTTGGAGAGGTGGAGGGGGTTGTGGTGATGATGGAGATGGTGGTGGAGGTGGTCAACGAGGTGCTAGGAGAGGGAGGCATGGATAGAGGGGACGAGGGCCACCATTATCACTAATTCATGAGGAGGAATGGGGAGAGGAGGATGTTCCCATGACAGATATTGGTAGAGGTGGGGAGGAGGTGCATGTTGAGATTGGCGGAGAGGAGGAGCATCCCATAGAGGAGGTCATTCCAGAGGTTCCTGTAGAGGAGGAGGCAGGCAGAGAGGAGGTGGAGATTGATGCCCTTGGCTTACTGGGTGCTTATCAGGATGATGATCATGAGCGAGAGATTTGAGATAGGATTTTGGAGGAGTTGGAGGATGATGATGATGGTGTACTGAGGGTGAGACAGGTTGACACAGAGGCAGTTGATTCTGACAGTGCCACACTTCAGGCCCAAGTTGTATCCTTGGAGGAGCAGATGAGGGTGATGATGTTCGAGAGAGATTTGTTACAAATGGAGAGGGGAAAAGCCGTCATGAATAGAGAGATCAGGCCATAGCTCAGAGGTAGGAGACCGAGCAGAGATTCATAGAGATCAGAGCACTATGTACTGGGCTAGCAACTGCATTTTCCAGAGAGTTAGTCAGAGCTAGGGAGAGGGAGGCTTATTATCAAGATTTATATGAGACAATAGTTCCTCCAGAGAGACGAGCCCTGAGCTATTCAGAGGCATGCAGTGGGAGGTCTCAGACTAGGACCCACTCTAGGACAGTTAGCACAGAGGGTGTTGAGCAGCCACGCAGAGCTGGTCCATATGACAGGCCCCACTCAGGTCACAGATCATCGGGTTCCCGAAATCAGTCATCCGCACACTCTAGCCATGATAGCAGTGATAGTTTAGGATAGGGACACTTCTTGATATGTACCGAGACATTGTATTATGATTATATAGCCTGCGAGCTTCCATATTTATTGATACATTATGACATTGTGATGTGACACTGTTGAGCGATACATATATATATGTATATATGATTTTGGTGGCGATTCTCATGATATGCATTTCTATTTATTGATCATGCAGTCATTTATTTGTACATGTTATGTTTATATGAGATGCCTATGTGATGGATGATCATATCTACTTTATGATGTGTTTATGTAGCCTATGATGTGATGTTGATTCTATGTGATGTATGCATTTTATAGTTATGAGATGCAATATGATGTTATATGTACTATAATTTCTACATGTGATGCTATACAGATGTAATGTGGTGCATGTATTTACATTTGTTATGTACATGGGATGCTTATGATATGTAATCTATGATGAGAATGTCTATTATGCCATGATGTCTTAGATATAATAAATTCATATATGTTTTTATATTTTCTAATGCAAGATGTATGTATGATTGATGATGTATGATTTGGAAATGATATTTTCTAACATGAATGTGTATGCAGGATGATTTATATTGTTTTGTGTCACAGGACTCCGTCATAATGCAAGAAAGAAGAATTGTTAGTGCGGAAAGAAATATTTTGAAATAATGAAAGAAATGCGATGGATGTTAGTATTAGAAATCTTCGATGTTTCACTGTTCACAAAAGGTGTTGCACTTTATCATCATTGGGAAAGACTAATACAAATGGAGAAAAACACCATGATATGACATAGATCAAGGTGTGCAAGGTCATCCACTTGCTAACAACAGACAGTTGCAGACAAGGATTGTCATTGACTCATACTAAGGGCACAAGTTGCCCCAGTCTTTTTGTCAAGACAAACCACAGACAACAAAAAAAATAAAAGATAGGTCATGAGACGTCATCGCTCCTCTAAATCCTTCATGGGACATCCTTGAGGAAACTAGTGACATGACTCAAAATCTAAATTTAAAAGACAGTTGACAAACAACAGTCAAAGAAAACAAAATTTTGATACATCGTTGCTTCTCTAAATCCTTCATGGGATATCCTTGAGAAAGCTAGTAACATAATTCCCATCATAAAGTCGAATGAAATGATAAGATAAATAAATCAGAAAGTAAAAAAGCCAATAAAATATTTTCCAAAACTTGATCTTTTTTTTTGATTTGTTTTGATTGATAAAAGAATTGATTGATAGAGCTTGATTTCAGGAGATACACATATCGGATAAAACTATGAGTCTCGTTTTGATGTTATGACTATCTGTAGAAGGCATGACAAAGCCTAGTTTCAGAAAGACATGTATTGTATAAGACTTTGAGTCAGATGCCGTTGATGTGATAACCTGTGTAAGGCTATGTTTGATTGTTTGAAAATGTCGATAATGTAGGAAGGAATCATCCTGTATAAGACATAGATTTTTTTGCTGATATCAGTATTTAGGAAGGAATCATCCTGAATAAGACACAAGTTGATTGTTTTGATGATGTCTGTTTCCAGGAAGGACACATCCTGTAGTAGACATTAGTTGATATGTTTTGATTGTTTCATTTGGCAAGTTGTTTGATTTGACTTAGAGACTGACTTGTTCACCAGATTGATGCATGACATGATACGATGTGTGGACAATGGATTGTGTGTGACAACAAACCCTAAAGGACTGACCTAGTGTGGCCTCGGGGGCTCATCGATTGATGGCCTTGCCTATGTTATACACGCAGAGACCTCGTAGTTCGACTTGATTTTGACTGACTAGACTGACTACAAATAGAAGACATGTGTGATAGTGAATGTGATGAACCCTAATGGATTGACCTAGTGCGGCCTCGGGGGCTCATCGATTGATGGCCTTTCCTACATTATACGCACAGAGACCTTGTAGTTCGACACAACCAATGACCTTGTCATATAGACATATGGATTGAATCATGAATTTATACAGACAAACCTAAATGGACTAACCTAATGCCTCGGGTGCACATCGTGGATGGCTTACCCTCACGATCTAGTCACAGAGGCAACGTAGTTTGAAAAATGAGAAATACTGACAAGTGCGACTGACTCTGACTTTGTTTTTGGATTTTTGACATGTTTTGTTTTTTTTGTCATTTTGAATTTTTTTGATGTTTTTGTGTTTTTTTTTTATGGTTTTACATCTTCAACAAAGCTAATAAAAGAACCAATATGACGCACATCAAGTGTTTGCCCCCAGTTGAGTATAAGACAAATTAATTATGAATAGGGTAAAATGGGGGATATGAAATGCACTCGATGCCAATCATTCCAAGTTATGGGAAAGACTACCACTTATTACGAATGGTATATACAAGCGATGGATGGGAAAGATAAGTCATATGTATAGGGAACATGTAGTATATACAAGGATAGGGTGTATGTACATGGATATAGACTTTGTATATAGGGATGTGGATTATGTACAGGGATTATATTAGAATGATAGTAGACAAAGGGGCAGAGTCAACTACACATGGCGCCTGTTTGCCACGTTTTCACCATGGTACTTATCCAAAGTGCCACCGAAGTGGTTTTCACTATTGGATGAATTATTTCTCTTTACTATTTTTTGCATTATCTAATTTTTTTGATGTTACCAAGACGCTTGTTTGCTAGGTTTTCACCTTGGTAATGAATTTTTTTATTTATGATTTTTTTTTGTATTTTCGCTAATTAAGACAAGACTGTCAGAAGCTATGCGTAGAACTTCTTTAGATGAAGACTATTTATTGGCGAGGAAAATGGTTCCCCTTCAGGAGTAGAAAGTTGATACGCTCCTGATCCAAAGGCTTCTATAAAAATATAAGGTCCTAACTAGTTTGGTTCAAACTTTCCTGGTTTTTCTCTTTCTACTTGATTCTTCGGGTTCTCCATTAAAACCAGGTCACCAATGTCAAAGTTTATGTTCAAGACTTCATGTTATAGCTATGATGAAGGTGATTCTGATATGCTTGGAGTGGTCTAGTGCCTTCTGTCTTCGCTCATCTAGGAATTCTAGCTCATAGAGTCTCGATACTTAGTACTCTTCATCATCAATGTGGCCTTTCAAGGATACCCTCAGGGAAGGAATCTCAACCTCAATAGGAAGAATGGCTTTAGAACCAAATACTAGTGAATAGGGAGTGGCACCAGTGGGAGTATGAATACTTGTGCAGTAGGCCCATAAGGCGGGATTAAGCTATAAATGCCAATCATGACCAACATCATTGACAATCTTCTTAAGGATTCTAATGATAGTTTTGTTAGATGCCTCTACTTGGCCATTACCTTGTGGGTAGTATGGAGTGGAAAAATGATGTTGAATATGAAATTCATCACAAAGATGGCAGACTTCTTGATTCTTAAATGGGTGGCCATTATCAGTGATTATGGACTGAGGGACACCATACCGACAGATGATATAGTTCAGGATAAACTTAGAGATCTGTGTGTCGGTAATGTATGTCATAGGAATAACTTTGATCCACTATGGAAAGTACTTAGTGGTAGTGAAGATGTATTTGTGGCCATTGGATGATGTGGGGTGGATCTTACCTATGAGGTCAAGTCCCCATTGGGTGAAGGGCCATGGTGATGTTATAGGACAGAGCTCCTGTGTTGGTGCATGTATCAAGTCTCCATGAACTTGGCATTGACGAAATTTCTTTACAAAGACATATGAGTCCTTTTCCATAGTAGGCCAATAATAACCTAGTCTCATAATCTTTTTGGCTAAGGTAGAACTACCAGAATGGGAACCACATATACCCTCATGCACCCCATTCAAGGTTGCTTGTGCTTCAGTAGAATCAAGACATCTCAATAGGGTATTATCTAAGGTGCGTCTATATAAGGTGTCTCCGACAATGGTGTATTTGGCTAACTTGTGGAGGAATGTCCTACGTTGGTTGTTTGACAAGCCAGTGGGTGTGATTTCGGCATGAAGGTAGTCATAGATTTCTTTGTACCATGGGGAATTAGAACCAACAATGTCACACACCATTTCAGAATCTGGGATATCGTAGGTTGGGACCAAAAGCTATTCTACCAAAAACTCAAAGTTAGGCACGTTGTTAGGAATGTCTAGAAGTGATGCACTTGTAACCATAGCGTCTGCTGCCCTGTTTAAAACATGAGGTATCTGATGAAATTTGACTTTGTCAAAGTACTCTTTAAAGCTATCAGCCATGCATTTGTATGGAGCAAGCTTCTCATCCTTAGTCTCATAATCATCATTTACCTATCTAATTACTAGTTGAGAATCACCATATACTTGTAGGTTCTTAATTTTCCACTTGACGCCATGCATAACCCTGTCACTAGAGCTTCATACTCTGCTATGTTGTTAGTACAGGGGAATGCAATCCTGAATGACTTAGGGATGGAATCACCCTGTGGTGTGATAAAAAATATACCAGTCCCTAAGCCATGATTTGTATGTGAGCCATCAAAGTATAGTTTCCATGTTGTGTTTGTGTTGATAGTGAATATAAACTTGTCAGGAAAGTCTACAACTAATGGGTGATCTGCTTGTATTGGTGCATTGGCTAATTGATAAGTAATGAATTGTCCTTTAATAGCCTTTCTCTCCACATACTGGATATCATACTCACTAAGTATCATAACCCATTTGGCTAATCGCCCTATTAATGCTGCCTTGCTGAGAAGATATTTAAAAGGATCTATTTTAGCAATCAAAATTGTTTGATTGTTTAGCATATAGTGCCTTAGTTATTGGGTAGCAAATACTACTGCAAGACATGCACGTTCAATGGTACTATAGTTGAGCTCATAACCTACCAAAGTTTGACTGATATAATAGACTGCCCTTTCATGACCTTCATCGTCATTCTATGCAAGCAATGCTCCGAGTGATGAATGGGTTGCTGTAATATAAAGAATCAATGGTCATCCTTCAATAGGTGGAATTAAGACTGGTGGTGAGTAAATATTCTTTAATTAGTTGAAAAGCCTCTCCACACCTAACTGTCCATGCAAAGGGTACCCCTTTCTTAAGTAGATGTTGAAAAGGATGTATCTTATCTGCTAACTGCACTATAAATATTCTGATGGATTGCAGTATTCCTTGTAATGTCCTTAGTTGACTGAGATTAGTTGGTGGAGGCATGTCTATGATTGCTTTCACCTTGGCCGGATCCACTTCAATGCCTCATCTAGAAATGATATAGCCTAAAAGATTTCCTGACTTGACTCCAAACACACATTTCTTGGGATTGAGTCTCACTTTATACTTCTCCAGCCTTTGAAATATCTTTTCTAAAACCTATAAATGTTCTGCCCTTGTCTTGGATTTAACTATAAGGTCATCGACATAATCCTCCATAAGAGTGTGCACTAGATCATGAAAAATGGTGGTCATGGCACGTTGATAGGTTGCTCCAACATTTTTGAGTCCAAATGGCATAACATTCCAGCAATAAGTTCCCCAAGGACAAGTGAAAGCTGTCTTAGGTTGGTCTTCAGTTGCAATTCTGATTTGATTATATCCTAAAAATCCAGCCATAAGGGACAACATCTCATACCTTGCTGTCATGTCCACTATCATGTCTATGTTAGGCAAAGGGAAGTCATCCTTAGGACAAGCCTTGTTGATATCTCTGAAATCGGTGTAGATGCAGATTCCCCCTATTGGTTTAGTGACTAGTTGAAGATTGGAAATCCAATCTGCATAGTCGATTGATCTAATGAAACCAACGTCCAATAGTTTCTTGAGTTCTACCTTAACTAGTAAAGCAATTTATGGATGCATTTTCCTCAATTTTTGTTTCACTGGTTTGACACCTAGTTGTAAGGGAAAGTGATGTAGAAAAAGTTCCGGATCCAACCTAGGCATGTCTACATATGACCAAGCAAAATTTATCTATCTCTGTGCAAAGAAGTTGTGGAATTCTGGTTGCTCTTTTGTTGTCAATGACGTTGCAAAATAAACCAGTCAAGGATTCTCTTCTGTACCTATGTTGAATTCTACTAATTATTCAACAAGCATGGGTGAATTTTCCTGTGCAACGAGGAGAATGTTCAAATCTCCATCCATAGGTGCCTCAGAGAGGTTTTCACCTTTGGATGCGTCCTTTATTTTTACTTTTTCCTTGTTTAGAGTCGCCTTTTGGTTTTCACCTAGAGACTCATCCTTTTTATCTTGTTTATTCTTTTTCTCATTTTTGTGATTGGAGGGTTGAATAGATTCCCCAAAATATGCTTTGTTGTCCAAGTCAATGGTAAAACCAACCTTGTGATCACTGCTAGGTATGCCTTGTAATCCCAGGAACTCAACAATTGCTTCGTCGTTCTCAAAAATGTCTAAGACAAGTGTGTCTTGTTGGTCCCAATCAATGAGTTGGGGATAGACTAAGGGCATGTCATCGTTGGAGTTATCAAAGTCTAATGGGGTCAAGGTAAGGACTAAGTTATTCATATGGTCACAAAAGTCTTGTACTAAGTCCTGTTTGCTCTTAGGTTTAGATCTAGGTGGATTGAGAGGTGGGCCTAATGCCAAGGTTTGGTTATCTGAAATAGATGGATCAGGTTGCCAAGAGGTAGGATAAAGTGATTCCCAATAGTAATGTTTAAACCATTCCTCTTTTGTCATTTTCTTTGGTAGACAAGAATTCAATGGATTTAGTGAGGATCTCAACATTAATTCAAGTTCTCCAAAAAGCTTGTCAAGGTCCATGGAAGAGGTAGAGGATAGGGAATCCCACTCATAGTCATTGGAGTCAGGGGAGTTAAAGTGATATTGGTCTGATGGGTCATGAGATGTCTCAATATCTTCTAAAGCACTTACTTCCTCAATTAAGGGTGATGTGGTACTAGGAACACCAATCTGAATCAGTTGAAACCCCAGCCCTAAGCCTTTTGGCCATTGAGAAACAAAGATTGGTTCGATCCTTCTATCTTGATTTAAGCCTAAACTGCTCTATCCATTATATCCCTTGCTCTGCATGATTGTGAAAGCTTTTCCATATAGATCTGTAGGAATGTGAGCAAGTGAGAGAGGTTCTTCATCATCTTCTTTATACAACTAGGAGGTGATATCTTCTGTATTTATAGCCTCTTTGCTTAATTCTCCCCATTTAGTGAAAGTTGTTGTGGGAGGAACATGTATAGTGACCATAGATTGTCTCCTATCTGATGTAGGTAAACCATATGTCTTAGGAGGAATCAAATGGCTAACACAATAAGATATCTTCATGTAATACTCTCCACAACCCTTGTCTTGGATCTCAATCCTAGGAGTGGTAGGAATTGAGGGTGAAATAGATGTTCGAGTGAGTGTGGATGGATCAACATAGGGAGATGGATTGGATGATGATGCCTCTTGGTTTACTGGCACTTGATGTTGGGGTATCTCTTTTAGATTGGTGCAATATTGGAATGGATCTGGGTCACCATCTATAGTTATTTCAGTGCCATTGTAAGGGAATTTGAGACATTGATGATATGTGGAAGGGACCGCCTTCATGGAACGAATCCATGGTATGCCTAGCAGAAGGTTATAAGGGTGAGATCCAAGACCTGGAACTTTGTCTCCATTACTGCAGGGCCAATTCTGATAGGAAGTGTTACCACCCCCTTTGATTTTTGTTCCTTATCATCATAAGCTTTAATGACAATAATTTTAATTGTCTATGCATGCTTCTGAGAAACCTAATGTCGTAATCAATTTTAAAGTGCACAGATTTAACCCTGCTCCTCCGTCTACCAAAACTCGTCTAACTTTGGTGTCATCAACAAGGACTTCAAGATGTAAAGGGTCGTTATGGTTTGTCTTTTGAGTTGTGTAGTCTTATTCAGAAAATGTGGCATGATGATTATTGGTCAAGTAGCCCATCATTTCCTAGAAACGATTGACATCGATGTCATTTGGGACAGTGGTGTTTTGTAAAGCTTTATCTAAGATAGATTGATGCTCTGGGGAAATATGCAATAGTTCCAAGATTGAGATTTGGGCTGGGGTCTTCCCCAACTGGTCAAGTAGGTTTTATTGTGACTTGGAAGGCTGTGGTGTTTGCTGCGATGGAGGGCCTTGGATAGTGATCTTAGTACGATGAGTATTGACTGCGCACTCAGGATTTGTATTGATAGTAATGGTATTGATATTCTCATCGGTGGCGCGAAGGTGATGAATGGTTTTGCCACTATTATAATCATGCTTGATACTCGCATAGTTGGCTGACATATTGGTATTAGTACTCGAATTGGGAACAATTCCTTTCCCATGGTCATGTAGCGGATCGGAAAAGACTTGATGATCAGTGTTTGATGAATTTTGTTTCTGTCCACTAACTTCAATTATTCTCCTTTTGACAAGATCTTGTATGATATTTTTCAATTGGTGACAATTTTGTAGGTTATGTCCCTTAGTTCTATGATAATCACAAAAGGCATTGTCATCCCACCAAACTAGTTTAAATTGTCCTGGATCATATTGTCTTGGATCTTGCAGCTGTATAAGATTATGTTGTAACAATTGCTTGAATACGGACTCTATGGGTTCCCCTAAGGGAGTGAACTCACGTTTTTGAAACCTCCTTTGTTGTTGTAGACATTGAGTATTTTGGACCATGTTGGGAGGTTGATTGACAACATTAAGCATGTTGGAAGAAGTGTTAGGTCCTTGTAATGTGATTATTGGTACTACTTGTATAGTTTTAGCATCAACTACCCCATCATTGGTGATGTTTTTGTTGTGAGACCAAAATATGTTTCTGTCATTGGGGGTGTTTTGCATGCTCAGATTTCTATTGGATGTTGATGTCTTAAGTTTTCCTTTTTCAATGAGATCCTTTTCTATTATAACCCCCTTTTCCACTAGTTCCAAAAAAAATGTACAACAATGTACCCTTAAGTTACTCCTTAGTTTTGCATGAAGGTTTTCTTGGAACATAGTAACTTTTTGTTTTTTAGGTATCTTGACAGGACACTGGCTAGCTATAGTCCTCCATCTCTGGAAGAAAGCGATGAATGTTTCACCTTCATCTTGTGTTGTATGACACAAGGTTGCTATATTTATCTCGTGGTCTATGTTGAAGGAGAATTGCTCAAAAAAATTCTTAGCCAGTTCACCCTAAGATCTGATGCCATAGTCTAGACCTGAAAAACCACTCTAGTGCAATTCCTACAAGACTTCTTGGAAATAGTCTCATAAGATATGTGGGGTCATAAGCTACATCTATGCATATAGTAGAAAATTCCCTTATATGTTCTATTGGATTCTGTTTGCCATTGTACTTAGGGATATTCAGTATGACATACCCGTGAGGGAAAGGAGTCATGTACAATGATATATCAAAGGGGAATGGGCATATGTCCTTTGTTGAAAAGGATTTCTTAGTTGACACTGCCATGTTATCCATCTGCGTTTGTAGTGCATGGATTTGTGTTTGTAAGACGTCAACCTGAGTCAATGATGTGTTGGGTGGGTTATGTGGATCTGTGTATGTATTATGAAATCCAAGGTCTCGTGATAGGTTTCGATTGAACATTGGTATATGAGGTGGGTTTGGATTCAAAATGTTGGTAAACGTGTTCTGGTTTAGAATTTGCATAAATTGGTGTTGACTTGGGATCTGTGTGAATGGATTCTAAGTACCGCTCTGGGAGGAGGGATTCTGATTCAAAATCTATGTGAATGGGTTTTGACTTGGAGTCTGTGTGAATGTATTATGGCTACCGATCTGAGAGAACGAATTTTGATTCAAAATCTATGTGAATGTATTCTGACTGCCGATCTGGGAAGATGGATTCTGATTGCCATACTGGAATGAGGGAATGCTTCTTATTTGTGTAATCTGGGGTATAGTTCTAGTGGTTTGAACACTAGGTATGGCCGTTGACTGAGGTATGGTACTTGTGACGTGAACACTACGTATGGCTGTTGACTGTGGTATGGTACTCGTGACACTGACATTTGGTGTAGAAGCTGATGTTTTCGATATTTTACTCCCAACAAGAGGACCAAAGGGAGTGGATGTTGATGCCCCTCCAATGAAATTAAATCCTGATGTCATGCCAGACATACCAAATGGAGACGTATGGACTGTCGTACTCTGTGTAGGTATGCCAGATGGTATGGTTGTATTTACCTGAGGTATAATAGTATTGGTAGTCGTTGTTTTTGTCCCTTGTGTAGGTTGATTTTGTAGGGTGCTAATATCAAATCCTGTGGGTAAGATAGTGCCTTCAGCTATCAATTTGGCTAAGTATCATTGATGATCATTTGCTAGGTACTCATCTACAAAAGAGGCAAACTCAGGGTCCTATGCTGCAGCCTCTATATCCTCTACTGTAATATGTCCTTGAGTATTTCTAGTGGTGAATTTGTCTAATAAAGTCCTGTGAGGTCTTGTGGAGAATGGAATGATGAATTCATTTGGGTTTGACATCTTTTCTCTCTCTTTTCTTAGACTTGGTTTCAACCATGTAAGATAAGCTCAATATGCAAGGATTGCAAAACTCCGTCTATAGACAGTATGACTCTAGTCTATGTTTTTGGGATTTTATGAATGTAAAATAAGGAATGTTCTAAGATGACGCTAGTCTAAAATGACAATATCTAAAGATGAAAAGTCTAAGCAAGCTTCTAAGGTAATCAATTTTGTAAACCTGAGACGGGGGGACCAACTACCTAAAGTCTAACCAAGGTGTCAATTTAGTTAAGTCAAGGAACCAATGTAGGATGATGATCAAAGACAAATTGAGTTTCCTAACTAGACTGATGAGCTAGGAGGACTTGCTATAGGACAAAGGATAATATGATAGGACTAGGTTCAATGATAGATTTTGTTGACGCTATGATTTTTCCAAAGTGTAGATGGTGAACCTATCCTAAAGTTTGTAAACCTAGCTTTCCTAGAAATTTAAATCTAAAGGAAATATGTACTCAAAGATGAAAGTAAAACTCAGAATCAAAATGACTATAGTAATGACTACATGATACCTAAAGGATGCAAAATTGAGCAAATCGTTTCAAGTTTCTGTCCAAGGAAAAGTAAGATAGATCAAAAACTGGTATGACAGTGTTGACTAGACAGTGACTATAAATTCTAGTTTTCTAATAATATGGGAAATGCGTCACAAAATTTATTGTTGTCACCTAGAAATGCACCCTATGCACAGTTTGTAAGACTGAGCTTTCTAGTGAAACATTGGATCACTCCAAGGCTGTGGGTCACCTGAGATTGGAGTGAACCTTCGGATAAGGGCGTCTTCCTTTGGGTATCGCCTAAACTATTGATTCTCTGAAGGGAAAGGGAGAAAGATAATATATTGAAAGTAAAACTAACTCTATGGTGATACACCAAATTAATGAGAAATCAAAAAATGAAAACAGGATGAAACACACTGAAGAAAACTAGACTGCTGCTGTTTCACCTACTCAACATCACCCCATTTAGCTTTATGCATCATTCTTGGTAGGTTTGATACACATACATATCTCGAGAAGGAAGGAACTATCTTCACAACTAAGTGGTATGAATGCAAATTTGGTAAAACACTGTTAAAGAAATACATACATAAGCTAACATACAGAAAATGAGAGTGGTACAGGCATTAATACTTGTTTTCAAGATGAACTCTATTTTGCATTCCAAAATTTCAGTTGAGTTACAGAAACATACACTAATTGAGAAAGGATTGACGAAAAAATCAGTAACTCCCTTGAATGCATAATTCCAACTGTTTACAAAAAGGAAAAAAATGCCTTATATACAGACTGATATCGGCCCATTAGGGCTTACAAAAATATCAGAGCTTAGAAAGATCTACCCTCAGATCTTTTGGATGAAGTTAATGCTGAAGCCCGCGTGTCCTTGCTGTATGTGTCGGTGAAGAGTTACCCTCATAGTAGCCTTCTTCAGATATTCTTTAGCTACTGCATTCATTCGATCCATCATGTCCGGTTGAGCTACTTCGGATGCACCTTGAATACTCTAAGCCTGCAATAGATACATGTCGCCCTTCATCCTATTGATGCTCCTCAGACTGCCACAGTTTACCTTCAAATTTCTCTGATTGGATGAGTGAAATCCACGCAGCTTCTTCGAGTGGTCAAAACTTCCCCTATTGAACCGCATATCGGTGAGACACTAATCGTGTCTCCCCAATGCGGTTAAATCTTCTTGCAAGCATTGACAAGACATGAAGCTGTTGCTGAGAGCTCCCAGCGAGACCTAAAGATCATACCAATGCTACCAGAGCCATCGGAGAGACACTATTTATCGCCAATAGATCAGTGGGTTGACGAGTCATGTGGAGATCCCTCTCTGTCGTTGAGACCACGTGATATAGGTAAGACATCACTCCGATAGTCAGTCACTAAATCGATGAAATTCATGTCAGGGAGACCCTTGCCGATGTCTGTAGAAGTCATCCCGTGGGCTCTTTTTCTTCTATCAGCCAAGCATCCTTATTTTGGGAAGAGGTTGTGCTAAAGGCACTTTAGCTTTGGTGAACACATATTTCGTTTCACTTCAGCAAGATTCCTTGGTATCGTTGAGACATCATACATAAATCCTTTCCATTCGGAAAACTCTTCATTCAGAAAGACACCTAGCGAGACCCCCTGCTATCGGCATGACCTCTTGTGTCGTCGAGACATTTCATAGAACTCCCCCTCTTCTTGGTGAATTCCTTTTCGTTCTAAAGGCTTCATTGCTTGGTGAGACTCACACCGAAGTATGAACCCTTGGTCGACTTCTTTTCTTTCAACCTGACTCCTGCCAGTCAGGAAGAGGTCCCCTCGAGCTCCTTATGTTACACTTAAGGCTCCTCCATTGTCGGTGAGACCCACGCCGAACTCCTTGGCGAAACACTATCGGCGTAACCCTTGCCGGTCGCCGAGACACTACTGCAAAAGCTTCAAGTCTTGGCGAGGCCTTTCTTTGTCTTCGGTGGTTCCTTCATACTTCGGCAAGACATACGCCAAAGGAAATATCCCTACTGAAACCTGTGCTTGTCGCCAAGACATGCCATTCTCGCTAAGACCTCTTAGCGAGTTCCTTCTCTTACCCTGAAGTGTCCAGTCGGTGTGACCCTCATCCTTCGGCAAGACACCTTGCCGAAGGAAAAACCTTTGCCGAGTCCCACTTGTCACCATAGCACCCCCGGGTCACCGAGACACATGCCTTATCTTGGCGATGAGTCCATCCGTTTTCCATCACTGTGACATTCCACTATCGGCAAGACATCATACCGAATGCATCATGTTATCCCGAAAGACCTCAACCACTCTTGGGTCACTGAGACATAATGCATCTCCCACCGATGAGTCTACCTGTCCCAAGTATGTCGCTGTAGCTTCCCTTCATCGGGGAGACCTCACATAGACTACATTTGCTACATCGAAAGCTTAATGCATTCTGAGTCGCCGTGACAAGGCGATTGTTATGCTGACAAGGATCCTTCATTATTTTCTGTCGGTGAGACCGAAGGTCACTCACTGAGACCTTACGGTGATTGCCCCAACCTATATCGATGAGCACATCCTTCTGTCACCGATTGACGAGACAAGAGCAAACTCATGCCGAAGGCAAAAACCTTTTTGCACACTGTCGGTAAGACCAAGAGAAATCGCTATAACATCCCCACAAAAGCATAACTCATGCCGATAGAATCCTTCACGGTCGCCGAAACAATAGAAATATCCTGCCAAGACCCCTCGTCGAGCCCTTTTGCCTCTTGCCGAGCTTTGATTTTGTTTCAGGGAGACCCCTTGAAATCACTGAGACATCTCAGTGAGACCCCCGAGTCATACTGAGGGGCCTCTTTCCTTTAGTCAAGGAGACATCTGGCCTTCGCCAAGACATCATGGTGAAGCTATTTTCCTTGGCCGAGACCCACGCCGAACTCCCCGGTGAAACACTGTCGGTGTAACACTTGCAAGTCACCGAGACATCATTGCGAAAGCTTCAAGTCTTCCCGAAAACTGTGATTTTCGTGAGTCTCATGGAATGATGATTGAATGGCCTATCAGCCAAAGGGATCCACGCGGTAAGAGGTCATACCGAACCCCTCCTGTTATAGCGATAGGCTCCACAGTGACAAGTTTGGCCAGACAAAGACTAGGTCACAACAATCTGTTCAAAACAAAAATAAAACATAAATGTGTCCAAGCTACTAGTCAACCAGACAATAGAGATGTCATGCCAACTTGGTTCTAATGGAGGCTCGAGTCTGTAATTCATTAAAGCATACCTCCTATCAAGCAGGCCTCCCGACTGAGCTCCCAATGAAATGCTATCAGATACATGAACTAACCCTTAATGGAAGTATCCCATTTGGCCCTTATGAACACCTGCATCATAGATGCCTCACTTGATTGAGCCTGAGGGTGAAAATTGGGTAACATTTCTGGAAACCTTTGCTGGATGTTTTCCTGCTAAACATGAAACCAGTAGCCTAGGCCTATCCATTGGGCATGGAGTTGATAGGAGGCTCATAAAATAAACAAAAATAACAGTTCTATACATAGCAGCAACTCTCTTGAGATCACGGGTCATAACAGGTTTGCAAAAAATGAAACAAGGGTAAACGACAGAGAGAAATACCATGTTAAAATAGCATTGAGGGGATGGAGCAAAACAGAAAACAAACGAACCATAGTGCAAAGCACTTATTGAAAACATAAAACCTAACTAGATATGTACAAAAGGGGAACCCCATCAGATTTGAAAGCAGGGCTTAAGGTGTATCCCATTAATTGGGATAGGAAGCACTTCCCCATCTGTTGTAACCAGCTGATAAGCATTGTGCTCCTTACAATCTTTGACAAGGAATGGGCCCGTCCACATGTTATCAAACTTAGTATGATGGCCTAGCTTACTTTTCACAACATCCCATTTCAGCACGAGATCTCCCACCCTAAATTTTTTTTCAGTAGCCTTCTTGTCAAATGTTCTTTTCATTTGGAGCTGATGACACTCCAAAGCTTTCATTGCTCTGTCCCTTGATTCTTTGAGCTCCATGAGCTCTGCATACCTTACAGACATTGGGTCCTATCCCTCAAGCATCTCCAACTAGCGAACAATATCAAGAGCCGAAAGCTCTACAGACAAAGGAAATATTGTCTCTCTGCCATAGACTAACACATATGGCGAATTACCAACAAACCTCTTAGGGGTCACTCTATCTACCCAAAGTGCATTCTTTAAACTACTGGGCTAGGTCCTTTGGTTGTCCTCTATGGTTCTTTTAATAATTCTGATGAGGTTCTTATTTGTGCTCTCAGCTAGGCCATTACCTTGAGGGTAATAATTTGAAGATGTGCTCAAATGAATACCATGCTTAACAGCCCAGTCAGTTACCCTGAGACCCGTGAATGCAAGGGCATTATCAGATATGATGGAGTCAGGTACTCCAAGCCTAGTGACTATATCCTCATAGAAACTTAAAACTGAAGACTCTTTTGCTTCTTTCAATGCAACCACTTCTGTTCACCTTATAAAGTAGTTAGTGATTGTAAGTACCCACTTGTGACCAGCACTAGAATGTGGGTTTATTGGCCCAATGAAATCAATGCCCCATCTCATGAAGGGCTGCTCCACTTGAATTGGATGGAGAGGCATAGCAGGCAGTCTTTCCTTCCTTGAAAACAGAGCACATTTGATACACTTCCTTGCCCAAGAGTAAGCATCCTTGAACAAGCTGGGACAATAGTAACCAACTCTCATGATTTTCCAGGTAGTAGTTCTAGGAGCAAAGTAACCTCTTGCAGCTCCATCGTGAAACTCATGAAGTACCTTTTCAATTTGATCGCTGTGAATGCATCTTAACATGACACCATTTAGGTCATTTTTTAAAATAACATCGTTTACCAGTACATACGGTATGGACTACAGTCTGAAATATCTCCTTTTGGCCCTGTTCAAACTTGGTGGACACTCGCCAGTTTGTAAAAATTGGGTCATATCTTGAACCCAATTAGTTATCCCCATAGACACATTGTCTTGCACATTCTGAGGCTCATTTGTATTGGCAAGGATAACATCCTTTTCTAATTCAGTTTTACTACTTGACCCTGTAGCAAGTTGCTCACAAAGACCCTTACTCCTCACTAGTTTGGTGATCTTGATATCTATGTCATACTCCATGACCTTGGTGACCCATCCTGCTCTTTTTTCATTCAGGGCTTTATTCAACATAAACTCCTTCACACTTGAGTGCGCCACCAGAATATGAATTTTATTGTGAGAAATCAAAGGCATGAATTTTTTCAAGCTTCTGATCACAGCAAGGACATGCCTCTCCACAAAGGAGTATTTCTGTTCGTAGTCGACCAAACCTTGATTGAAAAAGGCTATTGGTTGTTCTAAATTCTCTTCATTTTTTTGAACCAATATTGCAGAAATGTTACTTGTGCTACCATAAGTATACAGATAAAAATCCTTGGAAAATTTGGGATTTACCAGCGTGGGAGCTGCTGGTAAGGCCTCCTTGACCTTTTCAAAACTATTCTTGGCATCCTTCATCCAACTGAAGACTACATTTTTCTTTAACATAGTTGTTAATGGCTGTAATAGATTTGCAACATCAGGGATGAATCTTCTTAGAAAGTTGATCTGGCCCAGAAAGCTCTGTAGACCCTTCTTGTGATTAGGTAGCGACAACTCGAGTATGGATTTGACCCTCTCAGGATCGATAGTAATTCCTTGCTTTGACACTATGTGTCCCAATAATTTCCCTTCATGAACAACAAAGATACTCTTCTTTGGATTGAGAGAGATACCAAACTCTCTGCATTTTTCAAACACTTGCCTAAGATGTAACAAATGTTCATCAACATTCTTGGAATAAACTGTGATGTCATCTAGGTAAATCAGTATAATCTTGTTGATCAAACTTTGAAACGCCATGTCCATGGCTCTCTAAAATGTGGCACCAGCATTGGACAAACCAAAAGGCATCCTTTTGTATGCCATGGTGCCCCATTTAGTTGTAAAAGCAGTCTTAAACTGATCTTCCTCTTTAACCAGCACTTGATTATATCCTAAAAAACCATCTAGTAAGGAAAACCTTTCAGAACCAGCAACCTCTTGCAAGATTCGTTCCATGGAGGGTAGTGGGTAGTGGTCTTTCAAAGATGCTCGGTTAAGATCCCTAAAGTCTACATAAAGTCTTATTTCACCACTTTTCTTCCTAACCGGTAGAAGGTTAGAAACCCACGAAGTGTGTTTGATAGGAAAGACAATACCCCTCTCAACTAGTTTAGTCAGCTCTTTAATCATTAGAGGCTCAAGTTTAGGATTCAAAGGCCTTTGTTTCTGTCTTACTGGCTTAGCATCAGTCTCTAACTCAATTGTGTGCTGAGAAATGTGGGGATCAAACCCTCTCAAATCAGAATATTCCCAAGCAAAGACATCATAAAATTCTTGGCATAAAGCAACAAAAGCTTGTTTGTCTTCAGGTGAACAAATTTTTCCTATCTTAAGGAGCTTACCTTTGAAGATCTCTAGCTCTTCATAGTGTTCTTGTTTGATATGCAAGCCGGATTTACCCTTTTTGAGCTGATCATCAGTACTAAAAATTGATTCTAAGGTAACAAGGCCTTTGGGCAACTTATTCGTCTTTAGCTGTATGACTTTATCACCATACTGCTGCTTGAGTTTTGCTTGATTAACCATGGAGAACTGATCTTCCTCGAGCAAGAAAGAAAGGATCTGCTCATCACTGTCAAAAACTTGCCAGTGAATGTTGTTGTCAGGGATTGATAGTTTGACTACAACCTTCACATACTGTTGCACTTTCTCTTTTCTAATGTCATTTGGAATGTCAAATTTCGCCCCAATGGCTACCAATCTGTCAGCATGCTTGTTTTTATTTCCTGGAATAGACACTAAGTTAAAGGCATCAAAATCCTCAAGCATGTTCCACACTCTATTTCTATAAGACTTTAGTGTGTCATTTTTAGCCAGATTCAGGCCCCTTACCTGGTTAACAACTAATTCGCTGTCCCCATAGACTCTCAAGCTGGTTATTCCTCTCTTCCTTGCCCACTCTAGACCTTGAACAAGGCCTTCATATTCAGTAGTGTTATTGGAGCATGCAAAAGCAAAACAGAAAGCAACATAGTACTTATCACCTTGAGGAGACACAAGCATTGCACCCCCTCCAGTGCCATTCTTATTTCTGGAACCGTCGAAGAACATCTCCCAAAGTCCATTTAGTGGTTGCAACGACTGACCCGCATCTTTCTCTAAGTTTGGAATCTCCGTGTCAGGCTCAAGAATGATATAGTTGCCCATAATAGCATCTTAGATGAGGTCTTTAGGTCTGTCCAATACATTTTCAACTACCCATACATGTAGTAGCACGTCAGGAACAACTTCTGATTAGAGTTGTTGCAGGGCAGCCAACTCATTGTCAGTAAAAGCAACACACTTTGCATTTGCAGCAGAGGGAGCAACATTGATGGGACTTGGGTTATATGGATCAATGTGATCCTTGGCCAACCACTCAGATTTAATGGTGACCTTTGTCCCATATCTTGTTCTAAATAGCATATGTGACCAATCAGCTGACACATAACCACCTATCTTGGCTGTAAAGTCTCTTGACAGGCATAAGGAAAAGAAAGGTGGAAGGTCTATGACACATATGTCTTGGGGAACTGAAAAGTTAGGACAAGCATGGAGGGTGAGATTCAAATCCTTGATAATACCCAAGGTATTAACCGAAGTACCATCCAATTGGATCACTCCCTTCTCTAAAGGGTGATATTTTAGTCCAAGTTTGTTAGCAATCTGCTTTGGCATCACAGAGCTACTAGCTCCACTATCTACCATACAGTTATGGACTAATTTATCACCAATAATCACAGACACGTAGAAAGGGGGTGGTTTAACTTGTTTTTCAGTCTCTTTACTGGACTGTTTATCATCTGCCTGAGCATTATTTGTCAAAATAGCCCTATCTTGACCTAATGGGGATTCAGACTCACCTAATAACTTAAGATTCGACAAGGCTGAACATAGAATATCCTTTTGACCTGGGATGACCAATGAAAAAAATAGACATCATCACATTTGTCTTTTTCATACTATCAAGAATGTTAAAAGGTACAACTGGGTTTACTTTATTGTGTACCTTTACGCCAGTGTGATCAGCTTGTAAGCGTCGCTGTTCTTTAATTGGGAGTTGTTGATTTCCTTGCAAAACACTAGTCACTCGAGATGCAGATGATTCCACAACTGATGCTTTTCTTTTGTTGGCTGCATGATCAAGCTCAAGTGCTCTCTTCTTTGCTCTCGTATTAGCCGCAACAAGAGAATTTTCCACATTCAATCCACAAAACTCTTCACCTTGCCAGTTGAGTAGAGTAGCATCATTTGTAAATTGATCTTGGTGTTGTGGGGATGACTCATTAGGTGCATGCTGTTGTGAGCTTGAGGCATTCTGTACCATAAGTGCCTGATTGATGAGTCCATTTGAGCAAGTGGCCTGATTATGGGGCTAGTTGCAAGGGTAGCACCATTCATAATCTGCTGCTAAGTTGTTTTGGGTAGGAACCAACTCCTTAGTCGCACTAACAGGGGCTGAAGCATAGGCCTGAAAAGGTCTTGTGTTCACATTCTATCTTGTGCCTTGATAATTGCCCTGATAAGCTTGTCTATTACCTTGATAGGCTTGTTGCTGGCTTGGATTCTGCTGCTGGTAAGGCCTACTATATGATTGTTTCTTCTCTAAGCTTACAAGCTTGTTACCAAAAGACTGTAATAGACTTTTGATTTCCTGTAACTCGCTTGGAGAACTGGAAACATCATTTTCTTGAGTTACAACAACCGGAACAATAGCTGGCATCATTGGTACAACTAGTAGAGGTGTAAAAGGAGGTATCTGCAAAGGAATGTTTGCATGAATCTCTGGGAATATTGGCATTGGTGGCTTGGGAGCAAGCTTGCCAGCTTGTATTAAACTATTTTCAGCTTTGATAGCTATTTCAAAGGAATTTGGTAAAGGCACTCCTCCCATTGACTGTATCATGATAGCTATATCGCTGTTTAGAGCCCTCAAAAAGTATAAAAATGTGTATTCTAGAGGTGGCCTCACCGTTGCAGGTATTCTATCCCAGGTTCTCTAAAATCTGAAGTTGAAGTCATTCATCTGCTCTTGTGGAGCCCTCTTAATTGTAGTCAATTGCTCCAGCAGAGACAAGTTGTCAGACCTATCTTGGAACTGCTTATGCAACTTATCTCCAAACTCATCCCATGTAGCAATTGAACTAACCGGTAGGCTCCTATATCACTGTACAACTCTTCCTTTCAGTGAAGCAGCCAGTAATCTCACATCAACGTCCTCTTGGGTTATGTGGTGAACTCCACACAATGAAGCGACACCTCTCATGTGTTCAATTGGAGTAGTTTGGTCTTCCCCTGTAAAAATTGGCAGAATCTTCAAGGCTGCCATTGGAATATCATTGTGTTGTGTCAGGTTCAAAGGACTCCCTCCGTTGAAAGCGACAAAGGGTTGATTCCTTGGAGCGGCCATTGGAGGTATTTGAATTGGATTTACTTGTATAGAAAAATGAGATCCCACTAATGGAGGAGTAGACTGAGTTCTTCTAGAATAGATAACTATTGTTCCTCTTTTTTCTGTTGCTCTGCCTTTCCTTCTTGGTGTTGACAGCTGCAAATATTCAAAGGGACCTGAGCTGCCTCTAGTCTGAACTTTTCTCATAAACTAAAGAAGGCGTTGATTTCTGGAGCTCTTTCCTCTTTATGGAGTCGCCAAGTATGCCAAAGGACTTCTATAAATCCTGAAATTCACTGGTTGCATACTAAACCAGTAATTCAATCTAGTTCACTATCCCACCGGGCATGCCAGAAACTGTTGTCACCTAGAAATGCACCCTATGCATAGTTTGTAAGACTGATCTTTCTAGTGAAACATTGGATCACTCCAAGGCTGTGGGTCACCTGAGATTGGAGTGAACCTCCGGAGAAGGCTGACTTCCTTTGGGTATCACCTAAACTATTGATTCTCTGAAGGGAAAGGGAGAAAGAGAATATATTGAAAGTAAAACTAACTCTATGGTGATACACCGAATTAATGAGAAATCAAAAAATGAAAACAAGATGAAACACACTGAAGAAAACTAGACTACTACTATTTCACCTACTCAACATCACCCCATTCAGCTTTATGCATCATTCTTGGTAGGTTAGATCCACATACATATCTCGAGAAGGAAGGAACTATCTTCACAACTAAGTGGTATGCATGCAAATTTGGTAAAACACTGTTAAAGAAATACATACATAAGCTAACATACAGAAAATGAGAGTGGTACGGGCATTAATAATTGTTTTCAAGATGAGCTCTATTTTGCATTCCAAAATTTTAGTTGAGTTACAGAAACATACACTAATTGAGAAAGGATTGATGAAAAAATCACTAACTCCCTTGAATGCATAATTCCAACTATTTACAAAAAGGCAAAAAATGCCTTATATACAGATTGATATCGGCCCATTAGGGCTTACAAAAATATTGGAGCTCAGAAAGATCTACCCTTAGATCTTTTGGATGAAGTTAATGCTGAATCCTGCGTGTCCCTGCTGTATGTGTTGGTGAAGAGTTACCCTCGTAGAAACCTTCTTCAGATATTCTTCAGCTACCGCATTCATTCAATCCATTGTGTCTGGTTGAGCTACTTTGGCTACACCTTGAATGCTATGAGCCTGCAACAGATACACGTCGCCCTTCATCCTATTGATGCTCCTTAGACTGCCACGATTTACCTTCAGATTTCTCTGATTGGCTGAGTGAAATCCACGCAGCTTCTTCAGGCGGTCAAAACTTCCCCTGTTGAACCGCATATCGGTGAGACACTAATCGTGGCTCCTCGATGCAGTTAAATCTTCTCGCAAGCATCAACAAGACATGAAGCCATTGCTGAGAGCTCCCAGCGAGACCTAAAGATCATACAGATGCTATCAGAGCCATCAGTGAGACACCGTTTATCACTAATAGATCAGTGGGTTGACGAGTCATGTGGAGATCCCTCTCTGTCGTTGAGACCACTTGATATCGGTTAGACATCACTCCGATAGTCAGTCACTATATCGATGAGATTCATGTCGGGGAGACCCTCACTGACGTCTATAGAAGTCATCCTGCTGGGATCTTTTTCTTCTATTGGCCAAACATCCTTATTTCGGGAAGAGGTTGTGCCGAAGGAACTTTAGCTTTGGTGAACACATATTTCGTTTCACTTCGGCAAGATTCCTTGGTATCGCTGAGACATGACACATAAATACTTTCCATTCAGCAAACTCTTCATTTGGAAAGACACCTAGTGAGACCCCCTGCTGTCGGTGTGACCTCTTGTGTCACTGAGACATTTCGTAGAACCCCCCCTCTTCTTGGTGAATTCCTTTACGTTTTGAAGGCTTCACTGCTCAGTGAGACTCATGCCAAAGTATGAACCCTTAGCCAACTTCTTTTCTTTTGGCTTGACTCCTGCCGGTCGGGAAGAGGTCCCCCTGAGCTCCTTATGTTATGTCAAAGGCTCCTCCATTGTTGGTGAGACCCACGCCGAACTTCCTTGTGAAACACAGTTGGCGTAACCCTTTCCAGTCGTCGAGACACTACTACAAAAGCTTCAAGTCTTGGCG
>VDFB02075321.1:104018358-104175314 GCA_007258455.2 Sequoia sempervirens | reverse complement strand
AAAATAGATGTCGATTCGAGTAAGAGTGAATACTTAGATAATTTGCACAATTATCTAAATATAGAGGAATGTGTTAAAATAGGATTTATGAATTAAATAATCCATTTAATTCAAGATTTGATATTTGAAGAATAATTAAATAAACAAGATTTATTTAATTAAATGATGAAGGGGTTTAAATGAATAATTAAATAAATAAAAGAATTTGTTTAATTATAATTGAAATATGATAAAGACAAATGAAATAAAATTTTATTTAATTTGACAAGAAGGATAAGGTTAATTAGTAATATAATTAAATAAAAAGCGTTTATTTAATTAATCAGATGGAATAAAGAAAAGTGTGAATTAATTAAATAATTAAGATTATTTAATTAGTAGAAGAAATGAAGACCTTAAAGAATAATTAAATAATTGACATTATTTAATCATGACCATGGAAGAAATACGGATTATTAAGAATATTGAAGTCACAGGCTTAAACTAGATTTCAGTGTCTACAGTAATGAAGGTGAATCAATGGTGGCATGAAGATTTGGTAATATTGCTTTATGTTTTATGTCTTTATGCTTATTTTTGCTTCATTGTTTATTAGGGTTTGATTTATAATGGTAGTGTAATTGACATGACTGATTTATAGGCACTCACTAGATCTCCTGTGCCCTCAAGCCATCTGAATGTCTACACTCGGTATGCTCTATGCTCGGTGTGAGGAATGTGCTCCATTTTTACTCAGAGCTCCTAATCTCCAAACTTCAAAATGTGCAAAATGAGCCTTTGACTTTCCAATTTCATACTTATAACTCCTAAAAATTAGGGTTTTGGTAGGGTTTGTGTTGGTTGCACTTTTCTTAAGCCTTGAAACTGCATTCCATCTACCTCGAGGGTCCTGGAAATCATTTCCTTCATCACCATAGCATTTTCTTCCTATTAAATTGACTTTTCGAAACAATTTTCAATTTTTTTGAATTTTTTGTAAAATTTGTAAAATTCTTCCGAGGGGGCATAGGTCTACCCTGTGTACATTGGGGCATGTTTGACTGAAATTTCTTTGACACAATGTGATAAAATGCATTGTATCAAAGAGGAGAAAAATGTAGACACTAAAATTGTCCTAGGCCTGCGACTCTTATATTCTCCATCATTTTCCCTCTCACTCTTTATAATTAGATAACTTTAATTATTTAAATATTTTCTACTGTCAGATGTCTTCTATTAATTAAATAATTTAATTATTTAATTAATTCATTTCTATCTTTATTCTTCCTTGATTAATTAAATTAATTTTGTTTATTTAATTATGCCACTATGTAATGCCCCGTCGTGCAAACCCCAAAGGACAACTAAGACAACAAATATCACACAATTTTTTTTTTAAAAGTTAACATATAAGATATGTACATTAAGTTCCAATACATGACATTCAATTAAATGGATACACTAGCCACCTATGTCCTCTGGGGTACACATGGAGACATTAAGTAACCTAAACCCTAAACCACATAAAAATAACCAGAACATAACGATCAACAACATCAACGACTACAATAAGATGATTGCTTCCAGAGATGTATAAAGACAATGGCAAGGGGTACTATGGGAGAGGTGTCATCCCACGACCCTATTATGGGTTATCCTGGATGCCTCTCTACTGGCACAGACCCTCATCTATGGTTATCCTGGCTGCCCCCCACTTGGCAGTGTCCACATAGGGTGACACATGCGAGACCACTAACCTCTCGTGAGGACGAGGCAACGACCTTGACAACCATGGCCTTCTCAGCCCACCCTTAGTTTGCAAAAGCACTAATGGCGTGGACGAGGTATCTGACTTATCTTTGGTTATGTTAACTTACCCAACCCACTAGTGTGTTTTATTAGGTTTTCACTTGTTTAACCAACTCATTCATGGGTTATCTAGGCTTCTCCTTTGTGCGCCGACCCCCATGACGAGCCACTCTCCCTAATAACCCCCAAAAAACTGACAACACTGAGGGTGTACCAAAGGAAAAAACACCCAAAAGTCACAAGTCATAATACAAATGCGAGGCATGGACCATCTCGCCAATAATCATAAAAAAAAACAACACTACTGCATCTGGTAACACCCTCCAAAGTTCAAACTAGTAATTCAATCATATGATCCCAAGGCCAATCAAGGAAAATTGACATGAACCGGTTTACCATTGGCTCTGGAAACCTAGAACCAACTACCAAGTGAGGGCAACATAAACAATGAGGGTTCTCGACAAACTCAAAATATGACCAAACATAAAGTTACCTCCACAAGCGAAGTAAAAAAAAGAAAAGTATTTTCAACGTAGAACCACAATCAATAAACCCAAGAGAAAATCTCCCTTCAATTAACCAAAGGACCACAATCAACCTCTAGTCTTCCTGAAATGAACAAGCAGTCATAAACATAAACATTCAAATAAACCATGTAACAATAGTATTCTTTTAAATTTGTAACTAAATCATTAAATTCAATCTTTTTGAATTTTCTAATATATTGATAAATAAAAAATTAAATTAAGAAAGAACGTTTCTAATCTATCACAGTAAATAACTTCTAATTAATCAAGTAAACTATATAAAAAAAATATTTTCTATAAAAAATAATTTAACTCAACCAAACTCCTTTAATTAAGGTCATGCTAAATATATATATATATATATATATATATATATATATATATATATATATATATATATATATAAAGCAAGTCTATAACTACAAATATATATATATATATAAATATAAATGCATATATATATAATATATATATATATACATATATATATATGTATATACATATATATATATATACATATATATATGTATATACATATATATATGTGTGTGTGTGTGTGTGTGTGTGTGTGTATAAGGCATTAAAAGGCTTATACACACACACATAATGTGATTATAACCTATTTTAAAGTAACTACTATTTTAAATATAACTGGATTTGGTTATGCTGTCTACAAAACAAAACATCGATACTTTATAAGTCCCCAACTATGAGAATACACAACCGCACATATATACATATATATATTATATATATATTTTTATAAATACACAAAATTCTAGGCCAATCAACTGTCATAACTATAATCACACTAAGCTAATTACAAGCAGCTTTATATATTTATTTTTATGTATATATATATGCTTACACAATTTATAAACAAAAAGAGAGGATAAAGCACGACTATCTAACAACATCAAAACCTTAAAATATTAGCCCTACTGTTATAATTAAAATAATTAACACCAACATGGGTGGATATCACAGGAATAAAATAAGCTAAAATTCTTTTATTGAAACAATGCACAAATCTATAACCAAAGGCCAGCTAAAGAATAATTAACATATGTTTATCCATTTTTTCATAGCATGCTAGTGTTTCAAAATAGTTATAAAATTGAAACAAGAAGAAAACCCCAAGGAAAATGAATATATTTATTCACTTAAATTTTTCCACAATAAAGATGCTAAAAGAAAATGTTTCATTGATCTATAGTAAGCAAACTGGGCAATGAACAAAGGTGCTTATAAGCTAATATACATAATATCAAATAAAAACAAGGTGCAACAAGTAAGGGCATTACCTCCATGAGCTACACATGGCAGCATAAGAACATGGAGGCTAGAGGGGTGCAGCTACTATGAGCAGCAAAAGCTAGGAAATCAGATACATGTTTGAATTAAAGAAAATCTACCAACTACAAATAACTCAGTCCAAGAAACACATGGAAAACAAGGACAACACCAGCAAATGCTAAGGCAGAGAGAGAAAGGTAAGCAACCGCTTACCAACACAAAAGAAAATTTCACTAGAATAATAAGAGACACATGCAGGGGTTGCACACATAATAATAACCCTTATTGCATTATAAATATGTAGCGGATTATTAGGTGTGCATGGTTGAACTTAATGTCTGAGTTGGCTGTCTTGGGGCACCCTAACCTTAATGCTAAAGGCCAGTTAAACTTGTGGTGCCACTGGAGCATATATAAATATAGGCAGAGTATCTTCTAGTAATACAAATTCTATAGGATTTAAAGAGGCTACAACATGTGCTCATTTAAAAGGAGACACGATACAATCTAAATCAAAGGCGAATGAAATCATGCACTAATCACAGTGTGACTACAGAAAGAAAGAATGCTACTACAGGAATACAAAAGCTATGATAGTAATAATAGTAAGGGAAACCATAAATCACATAAGCTCATAACATAAATCCATTGTGAAAAGAGTAAAAGGTAATAAATCGATGGAATGAAATAATAGATGGAGACTAGGATTCAACCATCCGACATAGTTCAAAAATTACTTTCAACAGAGGCAAAATGGATAAGGGACATACATAATAAACTACCATCCAAACTATTACAGAGCGCTGAAACGCACGAGGAAGACTTAGCAATTAAATACAAGCTGATATCGATACACTAACTTCACAATACAATAAAGAAGAACAACAACCGACCTGAAATCCGACGTCTGTTGATGAAGATGGTGAGCAAACCATTCTTTTGTTACAATCCCAAAGCCCTTATTCCGCTCGCAGAAACCAACCTCCCTTTGAATCTTCAAGCTATATTGTTTTTATCAACAAAAATGATAGAGCAAGACAATGCTTTGCATAGAAGAAATCTTCTTTTAAATAAATCACAGAGAAATAATTTTCTGCTAACATTCCTGATGAAAAATCCCCTAAAAATTAAGTCCTCTCACTTTTAAAATTAAGGAAATTGTTTATCTTTTCAAAGATAAAAATCAAATGACAAAACGTGAAAATCCATAAAAATGACAAGTTGCTTTCATTTTTCCAATTTGAAACAATGCATGCCCACGCATGTGAAATCTTTCCCATAAAAGCTCTTTTTTAACTAACTTTTTAAATTATATATATAAGGCCTTAAAATGCTTACACACACACACAATGTGATTATAAGCTATTTTAAAGTAACTACTATTTTAAATATAACTGGATTTGGTTCTGTTGTCTACAAAACAACACATCGATACTTTATAAGTCCCCAACTATGAGAATACACAACCACATATATATATATATATATTATATATTTTTATAAATACATAAAATTCTAGGCCAATCAACTATCATAACTACAATCACACTCAGCTAATCACAAGCAACTTTATATATTTATTTTTATGTATATATATATATATACTTACACAATTTATAAAAAAATAGAGAGGATAAAGCACGACTATCTAACAACATCAAAACCTTAAAATATTAGCCCTACTGTTATAATTAAAAGAATTAACACCAACATGGGTGGATATCATAGGAATAAAATAAGCTAAAATTATTTTATTGAAACAATGCACAAATCTATAACCAAAGGCCGACTAAAGAATAATTAACATATGTTTATCCATTTGTTCATAGCATGCCAGTGTTTCAAAATAGTTATAAAATTGAAACAAGAAGAAAACCCCAAGGAAAATGAATATATTTATTCACTTAAATTTTTCCACAATAAAGATGCTAAAAGAAAATGTTTCACGCAAACTGGGCAATGAACAAAGGTGCTTATAAGCTAATATACATAATATCAAATAAAAACAAGGTGCAACAAGTAAGGGCATTGCCTCCATGAGCTACACATGGCAGCATAAGAACATGGAGGCTAGAGGGGTGCAACTGCTATGAGTAGCAAAAGCTAGGAAATCAGATACATGTTTGAATTAAAGAAAATCTGCCAACTACAAATAACTCAGTCCAAGAAACACATGGAAAATAAGGACAACACTAGCGAATGCTAAGGCAGGGAGAGAAAGGTAAGCAACCGCTTACCAACAAAAAATAAAATTTCACTAGAACAATAAGAGACACATGCAGGGGCTGTGCACATAATAATAACCCTTATTGCATTATAAATATGTAGCGGATTATTAGGTGTGCATGGTTGAACTTAATGTCTGAGTTGGTTGTCTTGGGACGCACTAACCTTAATGCTAAAGGCCAGTTAAACCTATGGTGCCACTAGAGCATATATGAATATAGGTAGAGTATCTTCCAATAATGCAGATTCTATAAGATCTAAAGAGGCTACAACATGTGCTCATTTAAAAGGAGACATGATACAATCTAGAGAAAAGGTGAATGCCATCATGCACTAATCACAGTGTGACTACAGAAAGAAAGAATGCTACTATAGAAATACAAAAGCTATGACAGTAATAATAGTAAGGGCAACCATAAATCACATAAGCTCATAACATAAATCCATTGTGAAAAGAGTAAAAGTTAATAAATCGATGAAATGAAATAATAGATGGAGACTAGGATTCAACCATCCGACATAGTTCAAAAATTACTTTCAACAGAGGAAAAATGGATAAGGGACATACATAATAAACTACCAATCAAACTATTACAGAGTGCTGAAATGCACAAGGAAGACTTAGCAATTAAATACAAGCTGAGATCGATACACTAACTTCACAATACAATAAAGAAGAACAACGACTGACCTGAAATCCGACGTCCGTTGATGAAGATGGTGAGCAAACCATTCTTTCGTTACAATCCCAAAGCCCTTATTCCGCTCGTAGAAACCAACCTCCCTCTGAATCTTCAAGCTATATTGTTTTTATCAACAAAAATGACAGAGCAAGACAATGCTTTGCATAGAAGTAATCTCTCTTTTAAATAAATCACAGAGAAATAATTTTCTGCTAACATTTGTAATGAAAATCCCCCAAAAATTAACTCCTCTCACTTTTAAAATTAAGGAAATTGTTTATCTTTTCGAAGATAAAAATCAAATGACAAAACGTGAAAATCCATAAAAATGACAAGTTGCCTTCATTTTTCCAATTCAAAACAATGCATGCCCACACATGCGAAATCTTTCCCATAAAAGCTCTTTTTTAACTAACTTTTTAAATTACTTTTTGCATTTTAATTTTCTTATCTCTAAATTTTCATTTTAAATTCCAAATAAGTAACTTATTAAAATAACATTATCCTACACAATAAAAATTAAAATGACTTTATGAATAATACTAATAATCTTCCCTTTTTATTTAAATCTAAAAATTAATATTATTAATAAATGGTACAATAATTCCATTAAACATCATTAAAATAATCCTCAATAACCAAAGTACATAAATTTATATTATCTAATCATTAATTTCAAAAATTAGTCTAATAACTAAATAACTAACAAAATTTATTTGCTAATTCTATAATTTAATTCGAAACATTAACTAAATCAACATTCTACTCACGGACATTGTTAACTAAACCATATACTTGAGCAATGATAAACTTAACACTCCAAGAACAACACCTATAACATTAAATTAAACAATGTTAATTAAACGATTAAAAACAAATGACACCAAATGGGATGATACCATAACAGAGATGGGGTCGTAGACGAAGGACACCGTCAGACACAACAATGAGGTGATGGAATCGAACGAGGACTTTCTTGTCAACTCAATTTTCAACTTTATACCCATTGGGATTGTGGGACACACTCAAACCTAACAACGCAGGTGGAGTTGGTGTCTAGTACCTGCATCCTACATCAAACCAACATCAAATAACATATAAATCTACCATTAGAAGCACACTGTGAAAGGTAGTCACAATGTAGCAAGGCACTCGTGAATGAGTGATGCTACATTGTCCTTTCATAAAGACTCAACTAGAAAACACATCATCATAAATGTCTAGAACTAAACATTAAACTATAACGTCACAACATAGTGCTACATGATAATAATAACATCAACAAGATAAAAATGAACACCACATATCATTATGTCATCAATCATCATAAAACAGTATCATGAACATCCAAACAACTAAACTACAAATCCACACAAGTCCAACTGGTGAAACAGTCACCATCCAAGTCTCAAGTCCATAGTACAACATAACTGAGTATCAGAAAAGTAACAACCACACGAGGGGTATTACATCCTCCCCCTCTAGATCTTAGCTTACTCCTGGAAGCCAATGAACAAACAAGGAAATACCTCTCTAATGCAGGATGCATCCTTCCATGTCACTGGAGTCTCATCATTAGGGTCCCATTGGACCCACACCTGTTCAATTTCTCTGCCTCTGAGAGTGAACCTCCTGTGCTACAGAATGACATGGGCTCGAGTGCTAGCTGCCCGTCCTTGAATTGTAATGCATTCCAATCAAGTACGTGAGAAACATTTGGATAATAAGGCCTAAGTATAGAAACATGAAACACATCGTGTATATGTGATAGAATGGGTAGCAACGCTAGGCGGTAAGAAATGGGGCTAATTCTCTCTAAAAATTCAAATGGTCCCAAAAAATGAGGTGTGAGCTTAGAGCCTTTCCCATAACAGATCAAACTCTTTCACAGATGCACTCACAGGAAGACCTGATCTCCAACGAAAAACTGATGGTCAACCCTATGTGCATCAATGTACTTCTTTTTCCTATCCTGAGCTACTACTAAATGCTCTTTGATGCGAGTAACCTGTTGCTCCATATCCTGAAGCATTTCGAGTCTATGGAGGATTTTGTCCTTGAGACGGTCCCAATTCAACAAGGTCTGACAAGGATGACCATATAGTGCCTGAAAGGGAGCCATGCCAATCAAGCTATGATATCCATTGTTGTAGGAAAACTCTACCAAATGCAAATAGTCCTCCCAACACAACTGCTGATCCATCATGTACATACAGATCATGTCCTCAAGCACCTGGTTGACCCTTTCAGTCTGACTATCTATTTCAAGATGTTATGCAGAACTGAAGTTCAGTTGGGTCCCTAAGGAACATTGCAAGGATGTCCACAATGCAAAAGTGAACACTAAATCTCTATCAAAAATAATCCTTCATGGAATTCTGTGTAGTTGAACAATTTCCTCCATGAAAATTCTAGCTATCGAAGAAGCAGTGTAAGATGATTGGATGGGGGAGAAGTGTGCCACCTTGGTCAACCTGTCAACAGTGACCATGATAGCATCACGCTGACGAGAAGTCATATGCAAACCCACAATAAAGTCCACTAATATGATATCCCATTTACACTTTGGAACTAGATTAGACTGTAGAAGGCCTATGGGATGCCGATGTTTTGCCTTAACTCTCTGACATTCCAAACATTTTGCCACAAATTCTGTAATATCCCTCTTCATACTAGCCGAAAAGTACAGTGAACATAGGTTCGCATACATCTTCTTAACTCTCAGATGAGTAGAATAGGGAGCTTGATGTGCCTTAGTCAAGATTAGTGTATGAAGACCCTTTGTAGGAGGTACATACATATGTCCCAAATACTACAACAGGCCATCTGATTCTAGTGAATAATCTAAAATTTTTCCCTCCAAAGCTCTATCTAACTCAATTTTAGTCTTCACTTCTTGATGCTAACTATCTATGGGGAGTGTTGCGAGTATCTAGCTCCTCAAATCCACATCGAGAGTCACTATGGATACCTCATTTCTCTGTCGACTCAGAGCATCTACCACTATGTTTTCCTTTCCCTAGATGTACTTAACCTCAAAATCATATTCGCAAAGAAATTCCATCCATCTCCTCTGCCTGGCATTCAGTTTCGGTTGCATAAAAATATACTGCAAGCTGCGATGATCACTATGTAGCTCAAACTAATGCCCTAATAGGAAGTGCCTCCATCTCACAAGGGCATGTACAACTATGGTTGATTCCAAATTATGCATGGGATAATTCAGCTCATGGTCCTTGAGCTTGCGAGACTCATATGTAATCACACAACCTTCTTGCATCAAAATTGCTCCCAAATATTCAAACGAAGCATCTGTACACACTGCGAAATCCCTTGTAGGGTTAGGAACTACTAGGATCGGTGCACTGGTAAATTTTTCCTTAAGATTCTAGAAAGATAACTATCACTGCTCTAACCAAATGAACTTCTTCCCTTTCCTCTGAAGAGAAGTGATGGGATGTGCAATCCTTGAAAAGTCCTGAACGAACCACCGATAGTAGCCCGCTAAACCCATACAATTGAAAATCTCAGGAACATTATTGGGTGTTGTCCAATCAACAATGGCTTAGATCTTTGAAGGATCCACAATGATACCTTCACTAGAGATGACGTGTCCCAAGTATTTCACTTTAGTTTTCAAGAATTCACACTTCACTAGAATAGCATACAACTGATTGTCCCTCAAGCACTGCAACACCTGTCTCAAGTGTTCCTCGTGCTCCTCCATTGTTTTCGAGTAGATCAAGATATCATCAAGAAAAATGATAAAAAACCTATCCAAGTAGGTTCAAAAGACTCCATTCATCAGAGTCATGAAATCTGATGGTGCATTTGTCAACCTGAATGACATAACAATGAATTCATAATGCCTATAATGAGTGCGAAATGTAGTCTTGTGTATATCAGCTTCGACTATCCACAATTGATGGTATCCTGACTTAAGATCAATCTTTGAGAATACTTTAGCCCCTTTTATCTGATCGAACAGGTCGTCAATTCTCGAAAAAGGGTATCGGTTCTTCATCGTCACTTTGTTAAGCTGTCTATAATCAATGCACAACCAGATTGAATTGTCCTTCTTTATGAATATCACTGGTGCTCCCCAAGGGGAAACACTAGGATGAATGAACCCTTTTGCTAATAGCTCCTCCAATTGTAAATGGAGATCTTGAAGTTCTTGTGTTGTCATCTGGTATGGAGATTGAGATATAGGCTCAGCGCTGGGTACAAGATCAATTCTAAAGTTGATGTCATGCTTTGGTGGCATCCCCATAATTTCACTTGAAAAAAAATTAGAGAATTCCTTAAGGAGAAGATAGTCATCCAATGACACCTCTTGAATCTCTCCCAAATCCAAATCATTGACTGGCACAACAAACAATTGACAACCCTGATGGAAACACCCCTTCAAATGCATAACTGAGATCATCTGTAGTGAGATGGGTCTCTATATACCAACGATCTCAACCTCATTGCCAGAATCATCAACACCTCACACTGCCTTATGGCGATAATCTATTATAGCATGGTGAGTACTCAGCCAATCTATACCTAAAACATCATAGGAACCAAGAGGTAGGATTCAGAGGTCCACCCTAGTCACAAGTGACCCAATTTTTAAACTACCACCCTAAACAAGTGACTCAACTACTACCTTTTCCCTGAAGGCCAATTTGACCTACCCCTTAACACCTTACCTTGCTACCACCAGTCTACAACGCTCAACTACTATAGGAGAGATAAATGAATCTAATGCTCTAGAATCAAAGAGAATGGAAATACTAGTGCCATGTAACACACCTGATGTCTCAACCACAGTGCCCTGATGTTCAGCTTGATTGTTGTCAACCGCTGCGAAGACTCGGTGTGATCTATCCACATTGCCCACTATCAGCTTAGAAGTGGCTGGTCTCTGACTAAAACTCAATGTGTTCCTTTTCAGACATTGTCTGGTAATATGTCCCTGTTGACTGTAGGAGAAACAACCTATGCCCCAACCAAAACCTTTGACACCAAACGATGCATTTGACTGCTGAAAACTACCTCAACTAGGTGTCGACTATGTACTCTGTGCAAGCTGCTCAAAATAGTTCTGTCGAGCTCATTGCCAATTCCAATTCGTTTTGGCCTGAGATCTTCCACTCTGCTGAGACTGTGAATTATTGTTTTTCAACTGTGACTACTGTTGCTATTGCTACTGACCACCCTTGGAGGGTGCATGATAACTCCTGGAAGAGCCTGCAGCTTGAGGCTTCCCACCTTAAGAACTAAAACCAGATGCTAGTGCACTGCCAATTTGAACTATTAGGTGACCTCCCAAATCCATTGCCAAGTTTTCCTCTACAAGATGAGCCTTCTTAATAGCTACCTCCATTGTCTTCGACTCAAAGACTCAGACTCCACCACTGATTTGGGCGTTTAAGCCCCTAACAAAGTGTTAAACTAGCATAGCCTCATCGTTACCGATTCCCATGTACTGCTTGAGCTCATAGAAGTGACACTCATACTGTTCAAAGAACATTACCATTTGTCTCAACTCATGGAATTCATCTACCCGAAACTATTTCTAGTGATCAGAAAGGAAATGGGCCCTAAATCTCTCCATAAAAAATTACCAAGTCACCATGCTGATGTCAAGATGCAATTTCTGCTCTTCAAGTTGCCACCAAGTGGATGCAAAGCCTCTGAGGTGCATGATGGTGCACCTAGCCCTAATATTACTACCATAAGGATGCATAGCAAAGAATCGATCCAGATTGATCAAGCATGTTTCATCCTCTAGACCCCCACCAGAACCATCAAATGTGGGAGGTCGTGCTCTCAACAGGTCTCTCATGTGATCTGCTACTACGACATCTTACTCTACTTTTGTTTCCCTCATCTCAATGATCTCTCCCTTTCTCTTTCCACTCACTGCTCCCCCTCAAGTCTAGGGCCTAAATGACCCAGAATCTCCTCAAGTAGGCATAACAATTGACCTCCTTCAAGGCTCGACTGCTCTAGGTTTTGACCATCACCTCTCAGATTGTTTTGGGAACTTTGACGTTCCTCACATTCTGAGCTATGGGAACTTGGAGGTGATGAACTTTGGTGGTTGGCCCCACGGCCACCACCTTCGCCTCTTCCATGACCATGAACTCTACCCTGAGGCATGTTCCTACACAACATTAGAGGGGAACATGTGAGATTAAGAGTTAAACACAAAGGTTGCCTAATGGGCTCAAACTACCTAGAGAACCCAGTGTTTGTAAACCTGGCTCTGATACCAAGTTGTAATGCCCCATTACGTGAACCCCAAAGGACAACTAAGACAACAAATACAACATTTTTTTTTTTAAAGTTAACATATAAGATATGTACATTAAGTTCCAATACATGACATTCAATTAAATGAATACACTAGCCACCTATGTCCTCTGGGGTATACGTGGAGACATTACGTACCCTAAACCCATAACAAATTGATAATGAGAAAATTCCAAGATGCATTATTATTCATGACAAAGCATCCATTTACAAAACCATACATCCATTATAAATCGATCATTAAAAGTCATTCACATGTGATAACTCAATATAAACAAGACTAACTCGATTTCAATAACCATAACATATATTATAATCATGAGAAAAAAAAGGAGCATATTTCCACATATACAACACATCAAAATGATGAAAACCATGATCATTAATCTCATAAGGAAAAAAAGGTACAATTATACATTACATCTATTTCCAATACATTACATCGATCAATAACATAAGTTTACATCACTGTTTCCCAACACAACGTGGGAGTAATACATCAAATACATGATTATGAAGAAAATAAATAATATACATCTGCAAATATATTGAACTCTGAAACACTCTACATCAGTGTAACACCTGTTGGAAAATGTACCTCAAGCTTACTAGCATCAAAAATCTTGAAAGAGAAAAATTGGTGAGACCCTCAGAATGTCTTGCCGAAGAGAAGTTGTGTTCTAAACTCCTGTAGAGATCAGATCAGTGTGACATCAGGTATGTCTTGGTGACAAAAGTCATCGGGGAGAGACATGTAGCTTCAGAGTGACTCATTCCGACAGAGTATGTCTCACCGAGGTTTTACACATTGGCTACAAATGTCATCAGGGAGACTCTTGGCTGACGAGTTTGCCATCGGTATGAACTCTTACCGAGAGTGCTAGTCTCACCGACAGATTTGTTTATGAACTGTCAATGGATCTCCACGTGATGAACTTCGGTGTAATCTCTTGCCAATGGTGTTGCTCTTGCCGATAGACTGGTCGGGGTGACATGAACTATCAATGACATCAGTGTGACTCTGGCTGATGATACTTGGTCAGGTTTGCATTTCAATAAGAACTCTTGCCAATGGATGTGGTCTCGCCAACAGGCTGGTGCATTCGATATGACCTCTTGGCGATAGCGTTTCTCTCACCGACTGTTCTGTGATCGGTGTGAACTCTTGCTGATATTATTCCTCTCGTCGATAGCGATGGTCTTGCCGATAGAGCTACATGAGATAGACATCAGTGAGATGTCTTTGTGACAACGATGGTCTTGCCGATGGTTCTATAGTGGACATTGGTGAGATGTCTTGCTGATATAGTGTGTCTGGCCGATGGGTTTTCACTCGAAATGACTCTTGCCGATAATAGTTGGTTTTCTTTGTGACATCGGGAAGAATTGGAAGATCTGTATGACTTCTCAGGGTGTTGCTAATAGATTTGATCATGTCGATGGTTCTGTGACCGAGCATTTTGGCATCGGGGAGACATGGTCTAGTGTCTCATTGACATGCGATTCTATTGAACAATTTTGAACGAATGATTATCCTATGTGGTCTGTTTTGGACCAATCAGAGAAGCGGAATGTGAACCATTAGTAGTTGAACAGTTGCAACTATTCTTGTGTGGAAAATGAACAGACTGTAAGAAAATGGATTACACTCTGCAATGGTTGATGATGATGAACAGTGTGAGATAACGAAGTGTTGCTCGTTTGAACATGGATTGATATGAGTGAATTCATTGGATGTTTCAAAGAGAATTTTTGTATAAGGTTGATTAGTGAATGGGGCTGTTGTAACAATTGACATCAGGAAGTGAAGTTGATCTTTGTATGTAATTTTCTTTACTGTAATACAAAGAGAATTTTCTTGGTGTGGTGGGTTTTTCTACTATAAGGGTTTTCCCACATAAATCTGGTGTCCAATTGTGTATGTCTTTATTTCCCTTTTCTATTGTTGTTTTCTTGTGTATCTTAATGAACTGTAATTGCAAAATTTAAAGTCATATCTACATTCTTCCCCAAGGTTTTGACGTTAAGAGAGTTTTTTCCGCACCTAAGCTTTCCTTACAAGTGGTATTAGAGCCTGGCTAGTTGTATTATCCTTTTTGGGTACATTGGATTTTTTGTGTCAATTTTGTTTAGTGGGAGTCTCGTAGAAGTCTGGTAATTCGAATTATAGATTAAGATGGCAAGCACGTTAGGAAAGATTGAAATTGAGAAATTCAATGACAGTAATTTTGAGTTGTGGAAACTCAAAATGGAAGATCTGTTGGTTGATCGTGATCTGTGGCTTGCTGTGTCTGGAACGAAGCCTATAGGCATGAAGCAAGAGGATTGGGACCTTGCAAATCAAAAATCAAAGGAGTTGATAAGGCTCTATTTAGAAAACTCTATTCTTCTAAATGTTCATGAAGAAAAGACAACATCCTCTTTGTGGAAAAGACTGGGAGCTATTTATCAGGGCAAGTCCTTGGTGAATAAGTTTTTCTTGAGGAAGAAGTTGTACTCTTTGAAAATGTAGGAAGGAGCGTCTGTTTCCAATCATTTGAATGCTTTCAACATGCTGATTGCTTAGTTAGAATTTGTGGGTGTGAAGATTGATGAAGAAGATCGTTGTATGCTACTGTTATGTTCTTTGCCAGATTCTTGGGATCACTTGGTGATGGCTATTGGGAGTATGACATATTCCTTTAAAATGGAAGATGTTGTTGCTTCTTTGTTATCAGAAGAGATGAGAAGAAAATCTTTTGAGAAGGGAGATCAAAGTCTCCAAGTAAGAAGTCCAAGGTGAAGTGTTGGAATTGTGGGTAACCTGGTCATGTCTGAAAGGATTGTAAAGAGGAGAAAAAGAAGAAGAATAAGTATTCTTCTGAAAATGATTGTTCTTAGAGTGATGCAGACACTTTCATTACAGCCTTGGCTACACAGGCATCAGATGATGTCTGGCTGATTGATTCTGGAGCATCTTTCCACATGACATCTCATAGAGACTGGTTCACTAAGTATGAAAAATACGATGGTGGAAGGGTGCATTTGGAAAGCGATTTATCTCTGGAAATAGTTGGCCGTGGAAGAGTCAGAATTTAGTTCTCTAAGGGAAGAGTGAAGGGAATTAATGATGTAATGCATATACGAGGTCTGGCTCAAAATTTACTTTCTATTAGTAAGCTGAACAATGTTGGAGTGCAAGTCACGTTCTCTGGAAATGGCTGCAAGATGACTAGAGGCTCAATGGTGCTAAGAAGAGGTGCTTGTATTGGTACCTTGTATAAGCTGGATGCACATGTTGTGCAATGCAATAGTGTCTCTGTAAAGTCATAGAAGGCTACTCATGGAGAAAAAGAGAAAAAAATTCCTGATAGTGCAAACTCTATGGAAGTTAAACTTCCAACAGAAAAAACTATGCTCTGACATCATAGGCTTGGCCACATTGGAGAAAAAGGTTTAAAAACTTTGAAGAATAAAAACCTGGTTGAAGGGCTTGGCGATTGTAACCTTGAATTAAAATTTTGTGAACATTGTATATATGGTAAACAACACCATGTTTCATTCTACTCCAGTCCTCACAAATCTTCTAGTTTACTTGATTACATACATTCTGATGTTTTTGGTCTAGTAAATGTTCCTTCTTTTTCTAAATCAAGATATTATGTATCGTTCATTGATGATTATTCAAGAAGAGTATTTGTTTATTTTTTGAAAAGTAAAGCATAAGCGTTCAGTTGTTTTAAGGAATTTAAAAAACTTATAGAAAATTAGACTGGAAGAAAAATAAAATGTTTAAGGACTGACAATGGCGGTGAGTTTTGTTCTGATGAGTTCAAAAGGTACTGTAAAGATCATGGGATTAAAAGACATAAAACTACACCCTACACTCCGCAAAAAAATGTAGTTGCTGAAAGGTTCAACATGATAGTGATGGAAAGAGCACGAAGTATGCTAAGTAGTGCTGGCTTGGAGGAGATGTTTTGGGCTGAGGCAGTTGCAACAACATGCTATTTAATAAACCATTCTTCGAATTCCGCTCTTGTTGAGAAAACACCTTTGGAAGCAGGGTCTAGAAAGAAGCCCACATTGAGACACATTCCTGTCTTTGGCTGTGAGGCATATGCATATTTTTTGAATGAAAAAAGATCTAAATTGGAAAACAAGGATGTTAAATGTATTTTTATTGGTTATAGTGTTGGAATAAAAGGATACAAGCTTTGAAATCCTGATGCAGAGAAGGTTATATACAACAAAAGTGTTATTTTTCGTGAGTTGAAGCCTTCTACTTTGGATCTGCAGTTAGAGACAAAATCAAAAAAAAAAAGGATGTAGTTGAAATTCCTTTGACACTAGATAAAGAGGAATTTAAAATTTGAAATGTACCTGAAACTGAGGAGAGCTCAAGTAGTTCTGAAAATTCTAAAGAAGAAGATCAACCTTAGCCTCAACCTGTGAAGAGGTCAACACGTGAAAGAAAGCAACCTGATAGGTATGGGTTTTCTTTGTTAGATTCTACTTGTGCCTATGCTTTAATTTCTAGCACTGATGAGCCTAGGACTGTGAAAGAGGCATTTAGAATGTCTGATTCAAACTCTTGGTTGGAAGCCATGAATGAAGAAATGGCATCATTAGAAAAGAATGATACTTGGAGTTTGGTGCCCTTGCCTAAAGGCAGAAAAGCTGTTGGCTGCAAATGGGTATTTAAAATGAAAATAGGTCTGGATGGTAGCATGGAAAAGTATAAGGCAAGGTTGGTTGCGAAGGGATATTCCCAAGTAGAGGGAATTGATTATGGAGAATTTTTTTCTCCTATAGCTAAGTTGAGGTCTATTAGATTTCTCTTGTCACTTGCAGCAGCGTATGACTTAGAGATTGAACAGATGGATGTGAAGACAAAATTTCTTCATGGTGACCTTGAAGAAGAAATTTACATGTCCCAACCTGAGAACTTTGTGGAAAAGGTAAAGAAAAACTGGTTTGCAAGTTGAAAAAATATTTGTATGGATTAAAACAATCTCCTAGAATGTGGTACTAGAAGTTTGACACTTTTGTTTTGTCATTGGGATTTGTAAGATTGAAATCTGATCATTGTGTGTACTACAAAGCTGAAAATGATCATGTTCATATTATTGCTCTCTATGTTGATGATATGTTGTTCATACCTAGGCAATAATAAGTTAATGATTTCTAATCTAAAATATCAGTTTTTTGCAAAGTTCAAAATGAAAGATCTTGGTGTAGCCAGGTACATTCTGGGAAGTGAAATAACTAGGGATAGAAAGAGTAGAAAAATTTGGCTCAATCAGAGTAAGTATATTAATACTGTTCTAGAGAGATTTTGTATGACTGATTGCAAGCAGCTAGTTGTCCCAATTTTGTAGGGAACGAAGCTATCTGTTGAAGACTGTCCAAAATCTCCTATTGAGATAGAGGACATGACCAGAGTGCCTTATGCTAGTGCAGTTGGAAGTTTAATGTATGCAATGGTCTGCACAAGGCTAGACATTTCCCAAGTAGTGGGAGTACTTAGTCATTTTATGGAAAATCCTGGAAGGACACATTGGAATGCTATGAAAAGAGTGTTTAGATATCTAAAGGGTACTTTAAAATATTCTTTGTGTTACCATGACAATTTGGTTGAATCACAGAGGACTCTTAGCATTCGAGCCTTTGTGGATTCTAATTGGGTAGGGGACATTGATAGCAGAAGATCCACAAGTGGATATATTTTCATGATGAATGGTTGTGTAGTTATTTGGATGAGTAAGCAGCAGGATGTAGTCGCTTTGTCCACTATAGAGAGATAATACATGGCAGAAACACACACCTATAAAGAAGCAATTTGGTTAAAATGTTTGTGTTCTAACATTGGGTTTGATGCAAGGATAATTACAATTTACTGTGACAGTTAGAGTGCTATTTGTTTGGCGAAAAATCCTACTTTCCATGCCAGGACAAAACATATTGATGTGCAATATCATTTTGTATGAGATATGGTGGAGGATGGAAAGGTCTCTTTAGAAAAAGTGGATACTCTAGAAAATGTTGCAGATGTATTGACAAAACCAGTGAGCATAGACAAGTTCAGGTGGTGTTCCAATTAGATGGGCCTTAGTGCCCATGAATTTTAGTAATTTTGTTGTGCCCTGGAGGTGTCAGTAAGATCTTCATCAAGTGGGAGATTGTTGGAAAATGTGCCTCAAGATTATTGACATGAAAACTCTTGAATGAGAAAAATCGGTGAGACCCTTAGAATGTCTTGCCGACGAGTAGCTATATTCTAAACTCCTGTAGAGATCAGATTGGTGTGACATCAGGTATGTCTTGGTGACAGAAGTCATCAGAGAGAGACATGAAGCTTCAGAGTGACTCATTCCGACAGAGTATGTCTCACTGAGGTTTTACACATTGGTGACAAATGTCATCAGGGAGACTCTTGGCTGACAAGTTTGCAGTCGATATGAACTCTTGCCAAGAGTGCTAGTCTCATTGATGGATTTGTTTATGAACTGTCAATGGATCTCCACATGATGAACTTTGGTGTAACCTCTTGCCAATGGTGTTGCTCTTGTCGATAGACTGGTCGGGGTGACATGAACTGTCGATGACATCGGTGTGACTCTGGCCGATGATACTTGGTCAGGTTTGCATTCGATAAGAACTCTTGTCAATGGATGTGGTCTCACTGATAGGCTAGTGTATTTGATATGACCTCTTGGAAATAGTGTTTCTCTTGCTGATAGTATTCCTCTCTCTGATGGATTTGTGTTCAGTATGATGTCTCGTTGATAGTGATGGTCTTGCGATAGAGCTACATGAGATGGAGATCAGTGAGATGTCTTTACAACAGTGATAGTCTTGCCGATGGTTCTGCAGTGGACATTGGTGAGATGTCTTGCTAATAGAGTGTGTCTGGCCGATGGGTTTACACTCGATATGACTCTTGCCGATGGTGATGAATCTTGCCAATAATAGTTGGTTTTCTTTATGACATCAAGAAGACTTGGAATATCTATATGACTTCTCAGGGTGTTGTCGATAGCGATGATCATGCCGATGGTTTCGTGATCGGGCATTTTGGCATCGGGGAGACACGGTCTAGTGTCTCATTGACATGCGATTCTGTTGAACCATTTTGACCAAATGACTATCCTATGTGGTCTGTTTTGGACCAATCAAAGAAGTGGAATGTGAAACGTTAGTAGTTGATCAGTTGCGACTATTCTTGTGTGGAAAAAAAACAAATCGTAAGAAAGTGGATTACACTCTACAATGGTTGATGACAGTGAACAGTGTGAGATAACGAAGTGTTGCTCATTTGAACACGAATTGATTTGAGTGAATTCATTGGATGTTTCAGAGAGAATTTTTGTATAAGGTTGATCAGTGAATGGGGGTGCTATAATAATTGACATCAGGAAGTGAAGTTGATCTCTGTATGTAATTTTCTTTACTATAATACAAAGAGACTTTTCTTGGTGTGGTGGGTTTTTCTCCTGTAAGGGTTTTCCCACATAAATCTGGTGTCCAATTGTGTATGTCTTTATTTCCATTTTCTGTTGTTCTTTTCTTGTGCATCTTAATGAACTATAATTGCAAAATTTAAAGTCATATTTGAATTCTTCCCTGAGGTTTTGATGTTAGGAGAGTTTTTTCTACACTTAAGCTTTCCTTACAACACCGTGTTGCACGAACACTGACAGGGAACCCAACGGGGTGTGTAGCATGTTCCACTCAACCACATGGACTTGAAGGCCCAACCCCCCATGCTAGGAGTAGACAAGAAAGACCCACGATCCAAGATAGTCAAGACGGATGACCAAAAGACCAAACCACAGAAAAGCAACCAGAACATAATGATCAAAAACATCAATGACTACAACAAGATGATTGCTTCCAGAGATGTATAAAGATAATGGAAAGGGGTATTATGGGAGAGTGTCATTGTACGACCCTATTATGGGTTATCCTAGCTGCCTCTCTACTAGCGCCGAACCCCATCTATGGTTATCCTGGCTACCCCCCACTGGGCGTCGACCCCATAGCGTGACACCTGTGGAACCGCTAAGTGACCTTGCTAGACACGACCTTCTCAACCCACCCTTAGTCTGCAAAAGTACTAACAACGTGGATGAGGTATCTGACTTATCTTTTGTTATGTTAACCTACCCAACCCACTAGTGTGTTTTATTAGGTTTTCATTTGTTTAACCAACTTGTTCATGGGTTATCTAGGCTGCCCCTTTATGCACTGACCCCCATGACGAGCCACTCTCCCTAATAACCCAAAAACAAAACTCACAATACTGAGGGTGTACCAAAGGAAAAAACACCCAAAAGTCATGAGTCAGAATACAAATGCAAGGCATGGACCATCTCACCAACAATCATAACAAAAGACAACACTACTGCATCCAGTAACAATCTCCAAAGTTCAAACTAGTAATTCAATCATATGATCCCAATTCCAATCAAGGAAAATCAACATGAACCAGTTTCCCACTGCCTCTGGAAGCCTAGAACTAACTACCAAGTGAGGGCAACATAAACAATGCGAGTTCCCGATGAACTCAAAATATGGCCAAACATAAAGTTACCTCCACAAGTGGAGTAAAACAAAGAAAAGTATTTTCAACATAGAACCATAATCAATAAACCCAAGAGAAAATATCCCTTCAAGGAACCAAAGGACCACAATCAACCTCTAGTCTTCCTGAAATGAACAAGCAGTCATAAACAAAAAAAATTAAATAAACCATATCAATACTATTCTTTTAAATTTTTAACTAAATAATTAAATTCAATCTTTTTGAATTTTCTAATATATTGATAAATAAAACATTAAATTAAGAAAGAACGTTTCTAATCTATTATAGTAAAGATCTTCTAATTAATCAAGTAAACTATATAAAAAAATTGTTTCTATAAAAAGTATTTTAACTTGACCAAACTCCTTTAATTAAGGTCATGCTAAATATATATATATATATATATATATATATATATCCATATAAATATTAAGCAAGTCTATAACTACAAATATATATATATATAAGGCATTAAAATGCTTATACACACACACACATCTATATATATATATATTTATATATGTAAATGAATGTGATTATAAGCTATTTTAAAGTAACTACTATTTTAAATATAATTGGATTTGGTTCTGCTGTCTACAAAACAACATATCAATACTTTATAAGTCCCCAAGTATGATATTACACAACCAAACACACACACAAACACACAGAGATATATATTTATAAATACATAAAATTCTAGGCCAATCAACTGTCATAACTACAAGCACACTTAGCTAATTACAAGTAGCTTTATATATATTTTTTTATGTATATATACATACACGATTTATAAACAAAAAGAGAGGATAAATCACGACTGTCTAACAACATAAAAACCTTAAAATATTAGCCCTGCCATTATAATTAAAAGAATTAACACCTCCAACATGGGTGACTATCACAAGAATAAAATAAGCTAAAATTCTTTTATTGAAACAATGCACAAATCTAGCATGCCAGTGTTTCAAAATAGTTATAAAATTGAAACAAGAAGAAAACCCCAAGGAAAATGAATATATTTATTCACTTAAATTTGGCCACAATAAAGATGCTAAAAGAAAATGTTTCACTGATGCTTAGTACGCAAACTGGGCAATGAACAAAGGTGCTTATAAGCTAATATACATAATATCAAATAAAAACAAGGTGCAACAAGGGCGTTGCCTCCATGAGCTACGCATGGCAGCATAGGAACATGGAGGTTGGAGGGGTGTGACTGCTATGAGCAGCAAAAGCTAGGAAATCAGATACATGTTTGAATTAAAGAAAATCTACCAACTACAAATAACTCAATGCAAGAAACACATGGAAAACAAGGACAACAACAACAAATGCTAAGGAAAAGAGAGAAAGGTAAGCAACCGCTTACCAACACACAAGTAGATTTCACTAGAACAGTAAGAGACACATGCAGGGGTTGCACACATAATAATAACCCTTATTGCATTATAAATATGTAGCGGATTATTAGGTGCACATGGTTGAACTTAATGTCTGAGTTGGCTATCTTGGGACACCCTAACCTTAATGCTAAAGGCCAATAAAATTTGTGGTGCCACTGGAGCATATATGAATATAGGCAGATTATCTTCTAGCAATATGACTTCTGTAGGATCTAAAGAGGCTACGACATGTGCTCATTTAAAAGGAGACACGATACAATCTAAAGCAAAGGCGAATGGCATCATGCACTAATCATAGTGTGACTACAAAAAGAAAGAATGCTACTACAAGAATACAAAAGCTATGACAATAATAATAGTAAGGGAAACCATAAGTCACATAATCTCGTAACATAAATCCATTGTGAAAAGAGTTAAATTTAATCAATCGATGGAATTAAATAATAGATGGAGACTAGGATTCAACCATCCGACATATTTCTGAAATTACTTTCAAGAGAGGAAAAATGGATAAGGGACAAACATAATAAACTACCAGCCAAACCATTATAGAGCGCTGAAATGCACAGGGAAGACTTATAAATTTAATACAAGCTGAGATCGATACACTAACTTCACAATACAATAAAGAAGAACGACGATTGACCTGAAATCTGACGTCCATTGATGACGATGGTGAGCAAACCGTTCTTTCATTACAATCCCAAAGCCCTTATTTTTCTCACAGAAACTAACCCCCCTCTGAATCTTTAAGCTATATTGTTTTTATAAAAAAAAATGACAGAGCAAGACAATGATTTGCATAGAAGAAATATCTCTTTTAAAGAAATCAAAGAGAAAGCCAAAATAATTTTCTGCTAACATTCCTGATGAAAAAACCCCCCAAAATTAACTCCTCTCACTTTTAAAATTAAGGAAATTGTTTATCTTTTCGAAGATAAAAATCAAATGACAAAACGTGAAAATCGATTAAAACAATAAGTTGCCTTCATTTTTCCAGTTTGAAACAATGCATGCCCACGCAAGCGAAATATTTCCCATAAAAACTCTTTTTTTACTAACTTTTTAAATTACTTTTTGTGTTTTAATTTTCTTATCTCTAAATTTTCATTTTAAATTCCAAATAAATAACTTATTAAAATAACATTATCCTATGCAATGGCGGCTGCAGCTTATCATAGTCTCAAGTTGGCACAAAGGAAAGGGTATCAGAAGGTCTGGGTGGAGGGTGATTCCTTGAATGTTATTAATAATTTGAAGAATGTTTCGCTGCTTTCTTGGACCATTGAGTCTATGGTCAGGGATTCTATTAATATTATTAATTCTTTTGACAATGTTTATATTTCCCACATTATGAGAGAAGGAAATAGGCTGGTGGATTTTTTTGCCAACTATGGTGTTTGTGATAGTAAGGAATGGGAGTTAAATGACCCAATTCCATTTGAGGCCTCAACCATTGTTAATAATGAATGCTAATATTTTGGGGTTCTCTTTTCGAATGAAAGGTTATTTGTCCTTGGTCACATGCTTGATCTTCATGACTAAGGATGTTAAAGATTTTATTAGAAGTGGTGGCTTTTACAAGGCTCACTGTTCATTATTACATCTTTGTCTGGAGGCTGGCTTTACATGGATTTTGGGCATTTTTTTCCTTTGTTTCAAGAGTCTTTGGTTAAATTATGCTAGTTTGGTTGGCTCTAGATTTTGTCGCAAGTGCTTTTGGCTTCAAGTGCTTGGTCTCTGTGTGTCAAGTTTTCTGCCATGGGTGGGGATAAAAATTGGGTTGAGTCGAAGTCTTGTGATACTGTGAGGTAGAAGAAAGAGGTTTGGGAAGTCCTTGAGAAGGGTGGCCTTACTTTGTACATGGAAAAATTGCATGGTAATAATCCCCAATTCACAGATTTAGTTGTTCAAGGATGGAAGGAGAGGTTTCTAAACCTGGGAGGGAAGGATATTGTGGTGGATGAAGAACTTATAACCCAAATTACTAGCCTTGCTGTGCGGGGTATGAAGGTTTTTAGGGATAAGAAAGAAGCATAGACTGCGATGGCCATTTTCTTCAAAAAGGATGAAGCAGCTAACTTGAAGCCTGCTAAAAGCGACGGGTATCTCCGTAGCTCTTTGAAAGAACTTTGGCATGATGTTTCTGAGGAAATAATTATGTATGTATCTTTGGAAGGAAGGTACACTACGATCAATACTTCTCATTTTCTTCTGCTTAACCATTTCTGGCATAATAAATGGGTATTCTTCCCTTATTATCTACTTATGTTGTTGGATTTGGAGATTAAGGAGCATTTGAAAAAACCCAAGAACCTTGTTCTACATGTGGGGTTGATTCTTCTTATTTATGAGCATGTCAAAGCCCATGAGGTGTATAAAACCCCTGCTGCCCTGTAGGAAAATACTGCTAAGCCCTAGGAAGGCTATGAGACAGATTTGGGGGATGAAAGGGGTGGTAAGAAGTCTAAGAGGAGGAAGCTTATTTTAAATGAGGATTAGGAGTAAAATAAGGATGTTGATGCTGATTATGTTCCAGATTCTTATGCTTCTATGGAGGAGGGCCCCATTTCCCCTGTTGTGGGTAAAAGTGGTAAAAAGAAGTTGGGTGACAAAGTGGGCTACATGACATGTAGTGATGAGGTGGAGGAGATTCCTATTAGGAGGGGAAAGGAAAAATTCAACCTTTATGGGGAATCTTATTCTCCTCCCCCAGCGTCTAGAACTGTGTAGGTTGCAGAGGATGGAAGCCAGAAATGAAAAGTGTCAAGTGTGGACCCTCTTCTGGAAAAGGGTTTCCCTCTAACCCTAGCTGGTGGTGTTTATGGTGAGGCTCCTCCAAGTGTTGTGATTGTGTTGCTGAAGAAAGGTAAGGAATGGGGTGTCGGTGCTGCTAAGGTGGGTACTAGTAAATAGGAAACAAATAGGTTGCAGAAAAGGAAGGCTGTTGTAGAGGAAATTGTTTGCTCCATTTGGATGCTAAAGACTCTCATTCCTGTTGGTAAAGGTAAGGATGTTTCTGATCAGAAAGCTCCTCCTAGTACTTCTAATGAGGATGTGGCTATGGGAAAGTGTATTGAGAATTTTGACAAAGAGGAGATTGATGTGTTGGGCTTGGCTCGTGATTCTGTCAATGTTTTGTTTAAACTGTTTAAATGGTTTTTTCATGAGATCAATAGGACTAATATAAGAATTAGAGGTGTTTCTATCAAGGCTGAGGATGTTTCTGTCCAAATCCAGATTGATCATGTGATGGAGTCCTTGAATACTATTGCTTATATTTTTGTTGAGGAAACCACTAATTTGAAGAAGAATTGGGAAAGTAGATTTTCTACTCTTGAGGAAAAAATTGATGATATTAGGAATGTTGTTATGAAAAAGGGTGATGCTCCTATGGTTGTGGAAATTCCAATCTCTACTAGGGTTAGTTCCCCCTTGATGAAAAAGAAAAAGGAGAAGATCTCTAGGGATGATGTTGTGGCTGTTGGTAAGATGTTGATTGTGGTTGGTAAGGGTGAGAAAGTTGTGGGTAAAGGTATTGTTTTGAGCACGAAGAGGTAAAGACTGGTGGGCCAAGGGTTAGAACCAAGAACAAAATGAAAGCTCAGGCTAGTGCCTCTGTTGAGGCCTTGAATATTGTGGATAATGTGCATAAGATGGCTAAGAATGAAATGGAAGTTGTGGAGATCTTGAATAATATGTAGTGCTGCTGTTTAGTTTTCGTTGTTTTGGCTATGTTTTTGCTGTCATTGGGCTGATTGTTGGTTAATGGTTTCTTCTTTCTGTTAGCTATTCTCTTTTTTATAGGGTTTTGAGCCCCTTCAAAACCTATCTTTTACCTTTAATCAAAACATTATCCTACGCAATAAAAAATAAAATAACTTTACGAACAATACTAATAATTTTCCCTTTTTATTTAAATCTAAAAATTAATATTATTAATAAATGGTACAATAATTCCATTAAACATCATTAAAATAATCCTCAATAAACAAAGTACATAAATTTATATTATCTAATCATTAATTTCACAAATTAGTCTAATAACTAAATAACTAGCAACATTTATTTGCTAATTCAATAATTTAATTTGAAACATTAACTAAATCAACATTATACTCATGAACATTGTTAACTAAACTAAATACTTGAGCGATGATAGACTTAACACTCCAAGAAAAACAACTATAAAATTAAATTAAACAATGTTAATTAAACGATTAAAAACAAACAACACCAAACGAGATGATACCATAATAAAGACGAGGTCATAGACGGACGACACTATCAAACACAATGACGAGGTGATAGAATTGGATGGGGACTTTCTTGTCAAATTTGTTTTCAACTTCATACCCGTTGGGATTGTGGGACACACTCAGACCTGACAACACAGGTGGAGTCCAGTACATGCATCCTACATCAAACCAATGTCAAATAACATATAAAATCCCATTACAAGCACACTGTGAAAGGTAGTCGCAACATAGTAGGGCACTTGTGAATGAGTGATGCTACACCATCCTTTCACCAAGACTCGACCAGAAAACACATCATCATAAATGTCCAAAACTAAACATTAAACTATAACATCACAACATAGTGCCACATGAGAATAACATTATAACTAGATAAAAATGAACACCGCATATCATTGTGTCATCAATCATCATAAAACAGTATCATGAACATCCAAACAACTAAATTACAAATCCACACAAGTCCAATTGGTGAAACAATTACCATCCAAGTTTCAAGTCCACAGTACAACATAACAAAGTATCATAAAAGTAACAACCACTTACAAACTAAGTCCCTTTCTTTCTAAAGTTAAATAAATTCCTATTTATTTAATTTTTATATCACCTTCCACTATAATTAAATAATTATTTTAATTATCTAATTATTCATTAGCCTCTTCTCTCCTAAATTAAATAAATTTTATTTATCTAGTTTTGTCCACTCTCTTGATATTTGAATTAAATCATTATTTAATTCAAAAGGCCCTCTTTGTCACATTCCTCTATAATTAAATAATTATTTTTAATTATTTAATTATTAATTGACCACCTAAATTAAATAATTTTTATTATTTAATTTCCTTTATCCTCTTTATCCATGTTGATCCTTATCTATCCAGGTCTCAATTAATCTCCACCCTTGATTATTGTCATTCAATCCTAGCCTTCCATTCAAAATTGACTTCCCTATAAAACACCTTGTCATTGTCATTTATCATCCATCCACAAGCTATCTAGAGTCCTCTTGCTATCTTGCTATCAAGTCATCAAGTCAAGTGCATCCATAGTCATTAAGAATCTTCAATATTTTGCTTTGTCATTATCATTAGGCCTATTTGTATACTCAAAAATCTGAGGGAAATTATTATATTCAAGAAAAATGGAGAAGTGCAACGAAGGTGAATCAATGATGGCATGAAGATTTGGTAATATTGCTTTATGTTTTATGTCTTTATGCTTATTTGTGCTTCATTATTTATTAGGGTTTGATTTATAAGATTTGTTGCTTAACCTTGATATTTTAGCCATGATTACATTGGTGAACCTGACATGAATGAACATTATTGCATAGATTGTACAATTTTTTTGATTATGTAGGTTACAGGTATGGATTGACACAATCATAGAACCCAGAATGACGCAATCATGAGGCCAAATGATGCAACTATTGTGCATTAGGGCATATTTAGATTTGGTTTAAATTTCTGGTTATTTATGTTAGATTTAGGTCATTTAGCTTTCCTGTTCATTAGTTTAACCCTAGTTTCATATAATAGGAATCCTTAGATCATCTATTTTTGGTAGATTTTATGTTGTTTTACAGGTTCAGGTTATTCGGCCACAATTGAATGTGTTTCACCACATTCACCTTTTGGGTTAACCGCATCTGCCATCGATACAAGCCACAACTGTTCTGGTGAACTATAGTTGACATTTTGAAACCTGTAGTCACAGTTCTTGAGATGCATTTTCCAAATTCCATGAGCCGCATTCACTCTTTCAGTGACACAATTTCCTGTCTTTCCAGAATTTTAATTTTCAGTTACCATTTTTAGTTTAGGTCATTGTCATTCTATAGCTTAGGAGTTTTCTATTACTAATCTTTGATTTCCAACATGTGGCATAGGTGGAAAGGAGATATTTTGATATTAATCATAAAACCAATCTTGTCTTATTTTCATTCATTCATGGGGATTAAAATTAACCTTGTATTCACATGAAATTTGGCTTAAATTAACCTTAATTTTCATCTCACTCATTGGTTTAAAAAGAATTTGCATCTCACTCATAGGGTTTAAAATTAATCTTGCATTAAGTGCTTTCTCACATATTGCTATGGAGGCTAAAAAGAACAAGTGTTTGCTTTGTCTTGTGATTTTCATTTTGCTTCAAGGTGTGTATGCTCTCCTCTTTTACCTTTTAGGTGATCTTGAGTGAGCAAAAACATCTTTAGGCATCTTGTATAATCACCCACACATTTGGATTTCAGGTTTAAAATGAACTTCATGTGAGTGTGAGGAAATTTTTTTTTGTGTATGCTCTCCCCTTGCACTTTGTGCGATCTTGGGTGATGAAAAACAACATCCTTGTCTTGCTTTTGTTACCTTTAGAGGGGATTTCCTCAAAAAAGGGAATGAATCCAAATGGTTTTTTGCTCAGGCTGGTATATAAAAGGATAAAACTAAACTGTCAAGTCCTCATGATGATCTTTACCCTTGATGTATAGTGTCACTTGAAACATGGTACCTACAACAAGGTTCTTAGCGAATATTCGAGGATCCACCATACACATGCTTAGTGAAGATGTGAGGCAGATTTAGAACAATAGTCCATACCATTAGGAGGATCCACCCAAGAATAGTCCACACATCACCCTTTGGAACACAAATCATGACACAAGGCATCACATTAACCATAGGAGCGTCATTTTCAAGTCCATTTGGCACTAATAACACAACCAAAAGGCCCAAAGTCAACACAAGCATGACAAATACCACATAAAACATCAACACCACTAGTGCCATACCATAAATAGGGGTCTCAAGAATAGGACATACCTTCCATGCAATTTCAAAACTGACTCAATTCTTTGCATAACATTCACATTCCCAACCAACATACACCAAACCAAAAAACATCCTACATTCCAAACTAAAATCCATTTTACACTCATACACTATACCAAAACCTGTCACATAATATTGGATCCTAAAACACTTACATAGACCCCAAAAATACACCAAACACATCATTGACACAAGTGGATGTTTTGCAAACACAAATACAATCCCTTCAACAACAAATGGACAATATGCAAATGTCTAGCAAAAAGACCTATTCAACAAAAGACTTATGTCCATTCCCCTTTGACAAGAGTTTACACATGCCACCCTTCCCACACAAATATGTCATACCAAACTTGCCTAAGTATAATGGGAAGCATAATCCTCTCGAGCACATAAGGGAATTTTCCACAATGTGTATAGATGTTGTATATGACCCCACATATCTCATGAGATTTTTTCCACAAAGCCTTACTAGAATAACACTTGAATGGTTTTCTCAACTTCCATATGGCATAAGGTCATGGGGCGAACTTGTCAAAAAATTTGTTGAATATTTTTCCTTTAACATTGAAAATGAAATAACAATAGCCACCTTATGTCACAATACACAAGACGAAGGAGAGAACTTTATCACCTTCTTCCAGAGATGGAGGAGTTTAGCTAGCCGATGTCTAGTTGAAATACCCAAAAAGAAAAAGTTCACCATATTCCTAGAAAACCTTAATCGAAAATTGAGAAGCGATCTAAGATTACAATTGCACCTCCTTTGTGGAACTAGTGGAAAAAGGTATCATCCTTGAAAAATCTCTCATTGACAAAGGTGAAATCAAAATGCCAAATAAGAATCCAAATGCCCAAAGTTCCCCAAATGACAAAAACAACTATTGGTCTTGAAACAAGAACATAACCAATGATGACATTATCGACACTAAAACTATACACATAGGCCCAATCATTACACTTGGAGGACACAACCCATCTAACAACATACCAAAAAATGTTGATCAAACTGCTAATTTTGTCCAAAAGACACAACAACCAAGAACACAAGGGAAGTTCCCAAAACACGAATACACTCCCCTAGGGGAACCGATTGAATCAGTCTTTAAACAACTTATACAACACAATGTCATACAACTTTCTAAGCCAAAATGATATGATCCTAGATAGTTTAAACCCTCTTGGTGGGATGACAATGCTTTTTGTGATTTCCACCAGACTAAGGGTCATAATCTATCACAATGTCAATAGTTGAAAAACATTATACAAGATCTTGTGGAAAATAGAACTATTGAAGTTAATGGATAGAAACAACCATCCTTAAACAATGATCACAAAGTCTTTTCTGATCCTTAGATATGACCATCGAAAAGGAAAAGCCTCCAGATCGGGCAATAAGACCAACAACAATTCAACCAACTACACGAATGCCAAATATGACTACAATCACACTACCATTATAAATCATATCTAAGATGCTGATGAACATGTCAATACTATTACCATAAAGAAACCACCTGAGTGTGCAGTCAATACCCATTGCACAAAAGTAACTATTCAAGGTCCTCCACCACAACAAAAATAACAACCATCTTCAAAGCCTCAATACAATTTTCTTGACCAATTGGGAAAGACCCCAACACAAATTTCTATCTTAGAATTGTTGCTTATATCACCTGATCACCGAGCCATCCTTGATAAAGCTTTGTAAAATACAACTGTCCCTACTAACCTTGATGTCAATCATTTCCAGGAGATGGTATGCTATTTGAAAAACTCCCATCATGCCACTTTTTCTAAACAAGACTATTCAATTGAGAAGAAAAACCATAATGACCCTTTACACCTCGAAGTCCTTATCCATACCACCAAATTCAGATGAGTCTTGGTAGACAGTGGATCAAGGTTGATCATTTGTACCTTAAAATTGGTTAAGATGTTTGGTTTCTCGGAAGCATTGTCATCAAGGCATATGACGATGAAGAAAAATCATCTAAAGGAGTCATAAAATTACCTATCAGAGTTGGCCCTACAGTCATGGATACTACTTTTCAGGTCTTTTGCCTCAACCTACCATACAAACTTCTCCTAGGTTGACCATGGATTCATGCCATGAAGGTTGTCCCATCCACATACCACCAATGCCTTAAATTCCCATATAATGGCACCAAAATTACAATAGTGGGCAATCTCGATCCATTTCAATATTGCAGTAACTTAAGAGGGATCATCCAATTCCAAGTGCATGTCAATATTGAGGCTTCATATTCCACCTCATCACATTACATTGATCCATCTTCATTAACCAAAAAATCCACTTCATGTACCATACCATCGAACCCCAAGGTCCAAGTCCATGACATGGGATGTGGTGAGTATCGTATGAACAAGTTGTAGACAAATGATAATGCTATCGATGCAAAAGATGATCAGACTTCCAATAATGATGGCAAGACTGCTTCAGAAGGCACACAAATAGATGGTCGTGCTTGGATCAAAAAATTCTGGGATCTTGATGATACATCTACCTTTACCTTATCCACTTCCACTCAAACTTTTCATGTCCATGACAACCCCATGTTTGACCAAGATATATATGATAATCCACTCTTTGATCTTGACCTCGCTGAGGATATCGAAACACCATCCCTCCATACCACCTGTCTTCGGTTGGGGTATGTCCCCTTATTGTCGCCTCTACTAAGCCATTTTTCCAAGTCATTCAGGATGTACAAGCCTCTATTGATGTGAACAGTATCGAAAAGGATAGTCCCAAAGGTGCCATTGATGATGTTGCCTCTCACAACCATCTGCCAAGAATTCCAGTCGCTCCATCCACTTCATCCATCTCACTCACATCCATCTGCATCTTAGACATGGATCAACAAGTCATATATAAAGAAAATGACAAAGGAAAAATCCAAGAATCAAGAATGAAAATGCCTTTAAAAGGAGATCAAGAATCAAAAGGCATGCTAAAAAGAGAAAATCCAAAATCCTCTAGCCAAAACAAAAAGCTATTGGACCAATCAAAAATACAAATCAAGAATGAGCAAGAAAGTCAAGACACATCCTCTAGCCAACATAAAAATCTATTGGACAAATCAAAAGTAAAAATAAAAAGTGAAAATCAGAAAGCATTGGTCTCCAAGAATACTCCATCAAAAATCACTAGGGGCATTTATCAACATAAATATTCAAATAAAGAGCTTATTGATCCAAGGTCTTCATCTCCATCTCTTCCACTCATTCCATATATTCCATTCATTCCGTCTATATTCACTTATCATCTCACCTCCATTGGCGATGCCTTTCAATGTACCTTTGATGATGACCCCTTCATGTACTCTAGCTCATCAGTCACCCAAACTCCTTTTCATCTAAAGCCTGGTGGCCCACGTAGTGTGAAAATTAGGGATCATACCATAACTTCTTTTATCCGCCATTTCTATCATTTGTCATAATTACCATTGGAATTTAACATCCAAATCAAGTCCTTTCGTCCAACACTGTCATCCAAACAAGGCCAAGGAATTATCATGACATATCAGTTCTACATATAGCTTCCAAGAGTCTCTTCTTAATCATGAAAAATATATAAAAAAAATTATTACCTTGATGAAAACCTAGCAAATAGGCATCTTGGTAACACAAAAAAAAAGAAAAAAAAATCGAGAAAATAGTAAAGAGAAATAATTCGTCCAATAGTGAAAACCACTTTAGTGGCGCTTTGGATAAGTACCATGGTGAAAACTTGGCAAGCAGACGCCACGTGTAGTTGAATTTTCTCCTTCGTCTAGCATCATTCCAATCTGACTTCCCCTTCACATCATTTGTTCTTCCTGCCATCCACTCATCTCATCATTGATCCTTTTCATATCACCCATAATAAATGGTTTTCCTTTCCATAACTTGGAACAATTGACATCAAGCACACTTTTGCATCCCATTCCATCCTACTCCTAATAAATTGGTCTTATACCTGACTGGGGGAAAATACTTGACCTATGTCATTTGGATCTTACAATTGATGTTCGGAGGTCATTAAAACCATCAAAAAGTCAAAAAAATCATAAAATATTCAAAATTCAAAAAAAAAAATCAAAATGTGCAAAACACAAAAACATTCACAAAAATTTCAAAAATCCCAAAAATAGAGTTAGAATCAGTCATTTCAATCCTATTGATGATGTTTTCCACACAACTTAGACAGAATATGAAATCCTATCTCTCTTGAAAGGTAAATCTCTATGAGCAAGCCTCAAGAGATAACTCGAAGGTCTCTAATGTCAGGTCTTGAAAATGCATAAACAACTCAGTGATAAATGTGAAAATGTTGGTAATCACAAAGGGACCTTACTACTAGAAAAGACTGAATCTTGAACTTATCAGATCTGGCAATATAATGATACTTCAATCCTAAATCTAACTCAAATGATAAAGAAATAACAAAATATTAGGGCCTCAGAGAGATATCTAAATTTAATTACTCCTAAGATTAACAATGCAAATGATGAAATACTTGAAATGGATCAATCCCTCATAAACTAATTCTTGCTTAACCATGATAAATCTAAAATCTCACAGAAACAGTGCAATCTTCTAAGGTATTAAGTTTTTCAGATCATGAACATTCATCCAAGACAACCCAATTTCAATTGAAATGAATAAATCTCCACAATTGAACTAAGCACAATGAATATAAGGGTCCAGGCTAACATTGCAAAGCAACTAACAATCAGCTAGCTGCAAAAAGTATGGACCAGGGATTGCTGCAAACACTTCAAGCATCAAATCATAAACACTATTGAATTAGATATAAACCTAAATCTAACATATATCTAATAACCTTGAGCAATTTGAAAGATAAAATCATAAGAACCATGCAAGATAAGTCAACACAAAAGAGATCACCAAAAAATCACAATGTCTTCAATTGAATTGAATCACCAAATTTCAGCAACAATTCCAATGTTCTATTACAACACTTGCTCAGAAATTGACTAACTTCTAACTCTGCTCTACTACCTAATTCGCTCTAAGAGCTATCTCTATCTTTGTACCTATCTATGTATCTTACAAATGAGGCAAAATGCCCAATTTATAGGAATCTCCAAAGCATGTCGGCCTAGCTAGGGATTTACAATAATAAAATAGCCAAAACAAGTCGGACCAACCAATGTTTACAATAAAAACAACCATAAAATAGGTCGGCCCAAGGAGAATTCAAAATAAAATAAATTAACATTAAATGCTTGAACTCAATCCAGGTCATCCTGGGATCTCCAATACAATTCAAACCAAGGCACAAATTTCAATGCAACCCTATATTAACTACTTCTTTCCATTCTTATCCTGAGTGCGCCTCCATGCTAGACTCAACTAAGGGGTGGAGTATCTAATATTTGTATTTCTTTCATAGATTTGACTTCATCTCCTGAGTGCTCAACAACCTAGTCAGATTCAGCTTGCACTCAACAAAAACCACCATTAGTATCTATTATAACATGAAAATCAAGATTAGCTCATCACAAATAACATATTCAAAATTCAAATGAATCCAAGCAAAGATCGAAATCCCGCAAAATATTGTTAATGCATAATTTCTACACAGTTTAGGATTTTCACCCCTCTGTGGAATCCAAGCCAGAGAGGAATTCCGAAAAAATCCAAGGCAGGTGGATTTTGGCGAAAGCAATCCATAGTAAAAAATTTTAGAAAATGAAGGGGTGACAGGAATTTCAGGAAATTTCGGAGGGAGCAAAAATCCGCGAAGTAGGAAAAACTCCAAATTTTCGGGAAAATGCAGAGGACAAGGAAAACTAGGGAAATCCACCAACATAGGAAAATCTTGAAACTGAGGGAAAACCTAGCTTTTGACGTTCTCCAATGATCTCGCTCAAATTGATCGAAGATCACAAATTTGAGGATCTAGGCTCAAATGCATCAACATTCATAAAATGACAGATCAAAACCAAATCTAGGAATTCGATAAGGAGACAAAATTCTGAAAAAATACAGTCTAGGCAAAATTATATGAAGACCTGAAATCTCTGAACCATGGCACAAACAGACAGAGCTAGACTTTAAGCGAAATCCGGGAAAATTCAGACGGGGCAGAAAATCCTGAAATAGAGTAAAAACTCAGATTTCGCCCAAAACTTAAGATTTTTAACGTATAACTTGGGGAAAACACTTGGGAAAGCAAGATGAATATTTTAATCTCATTCTAAGGCAATAAAAATCCTCAAAATCAAAGGGGAAAAACAACAAGAGTGAAAGCAAAAGAGGGTCCCTGCTTTGAGCGGGGCGTGTGTGCAAAAACTGCACAACAAATCCATGCCATCGTCAAACTACATTTTCTTTGCGATTGAATGTAGGCAAGGCCATTTGTCGATGTTCCACCGAGGAATTAGGTCAGTCCTTTTAGTTTTTTCAAAATAAAAATGATGACTAAGTGCTTTTTCAATAATACAAATTCATGTCATGTTGAACTATGAGGTCTCTCCACATTGTTATGTAGGCAAGGCCATCTGTTGATGAGCCCCCGAGGTCACCTAGGTCAATCCTTTAGGGTTCATTGCATTAGTCAAATAAGTTAGACATTGTCATCAAACACACAAATAGTCATCAAAACATCAAGACAAGTCATGTATCAACAAGACATACAAACAAACAAAGTCATCAAGTCAAACCAAGCAAATTGTAAAAATTGTCAAAACAGTCAAACACATGTCTTATACAGGATGTGTCCTTGAAACTAGAAATTGTCATTTAATCAAACCTCATCATTCACCTTATACAGGTGGTCACATGATTGAAACCAAACTTGATATCTTATACGACATGTTCCCCTCCTGAAGCCAGGCCTCGTCAATCGCATAATTGTCTAACAAATTAAATTTTGGAAAATACTTTTACTGGCTATTGACATTGTGGCTTGTTTGTCTTATCTTTTCTTTTGACTTTATCTTTGATTCATGTTACTAGTTCCTCAAGGATGTCCCATGAAGGATTTAGAGGAGCAAGGATGTCTCATGGCTCTTTTCTTTGACTATTGTTTGTGGATTGCCTTGGCAAAAAGACTGGGGCAACTTTTCCCTTAGTATGAGCTAGGACATTCTTGTTTGCGACTGTCTATTTTGCCAGTGGATGACCTTGTACACCTTGGTCTATGTCATACCATGGTGTTTGTTGTCCATTTGTTTCATTTTAACACCCAATGATGATTAATGCAATGCCTATTATGTATTTGACAAAGTATTGAAGATTCTTCTACCATACTAACATCCAGGTCTTTCGTGCTAACATTTCTTCTATCATTCATCCTCTAGTATTATCATCCATTTCAAGAGCACACTCGTGTTCTTTGAACCTGCATGTCCTCTCAAGGGGGCATACCATTACCTCCTCATCATCTTTCCTCATCCTATCTACACTGGGGCATGTTTTGACTAATTTCTTTGACACAACATGATAAACTACATTGTATTAAAGAGGGGCAAAATGTAGACACTAAAAATTATCCTAGGCCTACAACTCTTAGATTCATCATTTCCCCTTTTGTTTGTTATTTCCTAAGGTTATATGTCTTCTATTAATTAAATAATTTTAATTATTTAATTAATTCATTTCTACCTTTATTCTTCCTTGATTAATTAAATAAATTTTATTTATTTAATTATGTCACTAATTAAGTCCCTTTCTTTCTAAAGTTAAATAAATTCCTATTTATTTAATTTCTATCTCACTTTCCACTATAATTAAATAGTTATTTTAATTATTTAATTATTTATTAGCTTCTTCTCTCATAAATTAAATAAATTTTATTTATTTAATTTGGTTCACTCTCTTGAATTTTGAATTAAATCATTATTTAATTCAAAAGGTCCTCTTTGTCACATTCCTCTATATAATTAAATAATTATTTAATTATTCATTGGCCACCTAAATTCAATAATTTTTATTATTTATTTTTTCCTCTCACCTCTTTTTCCGTGTCAATCTTATCTTCCATATCAAGTCCTTATCTATTTGTGTCTCAATTAACCTCCACCTTTGATTGAATTATCTTATAATTTAGTATTGACTGTTCATCCTTATCATTTCCCTAGTTTAGCCCTAATCCTATTTCATACCTCATCTTTTAATCTTGGCCATTGATTATTGTCATTCAATCTTAGCCCTTCTTTTAGAATTGACTTCCCTATAAAAGACCTTGTCATTGTCATTTGTCATCCATCCACAAGCTATCTAGAGACCTCTTGCAATCTATTCTAACCTTTACTATCTAGAGTCTACATGAGCTTATGCTATCTTGCTAGATCTTGCTATCAAGTCATTAATTCAAGTGCATCCATAGTCATTAAGAATCTTCAATACTTTGCCTAGTCATTGTCATAGGCCATATTTGCATACTTAAAAATCTGAGGGAAATTATTATATTCAAGAAAAACGAAGAAGTGCAATGAAGGTGAATCAATGGTGGCATGAAGATTTGGTAATATTTCTTTATGTTTTATGTCTTTATGCTTATTTGTGCTTCATTGTTTATTAGGGTTTGATTTATATGCTTTGCTGCCTAACCTTGATATTTAACCCTAATTTACAAATCCAAAATTCAAAACCATAATCAAACTTGTTAAGAGTCAAATCTAGATCCTTTATCTTTTATCTCTAGCTTATAAATTTCTTAAAAAAATTTCTATCTTAAGTAGTTCAATAAGTTATCCTTAAACAAAATTGGATAAATTAGCTTAGGAACTTGCCTATCCTAAGTAATAAAGAATAAAATCTCAAATTATCCCTAATCTCTAAGTATCTATATTTACTTGATTCAACTTTAATTTTTCATCATCCCTTAGTCTTAGATAACATCATCATTCCACAAATTAAATTTTAGTACAAAGTCCAAGAATTTTCAAAAGTAAAATCAACCATCATACACATCCAAATCATCGTATACCATCCAAACCTACATAAACATTATAACCTTAGACATAGACATCCCTTATTCTAACATCAAACATCCCTCACTTAAACACACCCACATATACACACTAAAATACATATAACTAGGTCTACCCTTGCATGACACTTACAAGGTATTAAACCAAAATATTATGGATTCAAACACTTATATAATGATGTCTCTTGAATATCTAAATTCTACATCATAAGGAGGAATAAAATACCAATTAAAATTCCATCAAATACTAAACATGAATGGAATTCTTATAACACAACTGGAATATTCACCAAGAACACAATATTTTCACAAATGATGAAGAGAGGATGGGTACATCCCAAAACCCTCTTCAAAACCCCCCAACAAAAATCCCAAATCACCCCTTAAAACTATGCAAGAAATTGTAAACAACTTAGAAAAATCAATTGAAACTTCAACACAATTTTCTTCATTGCTTTGGAAATCTGATTGCAGTAGATTTTTAGTCTCAATGGACTGATGGACAGAAAAACATGTCCATAAAAACATATGAAAATACAATCCCAACATGCTCAAACAATATCCAAAAAATATGTGCTTAAAAGCTATGCAAATCTACAAAATGATCCTACAAATTCATAGTGAAACTCTACCATTGTGTCTTGGAAGATATCCAATCTTCATTGCTGCTCCAAAAAATTCATTGACCTGCAAAAAAAATGTTGTCTCAGACTTCAAATACCATGCCGAGCCTCTTCTTGGTTTTTTCCCTTCTCCCTCAAAAATCTACTTCAAAACTATTTTATTATTTCATAATTTCCTAATTCTCCAACTCCCTGATAAGGAATTTATTTCATACGCTTAATTTTAACTTCCTCAACCAAGTATGCCATTTTCTGTAGCTGCATATTTAGAACCTCAAAAAACAATTAAAACAAAATAAATGTCCATTCCCAACAACCCACCAAAGATAGGAAAATTAGTTTTAAGTTCTTCCTTTTTTTGACTCTTGAAAAATCAGATGAATAAAAGCAATCTGGGTGCCCACTTCCACAACCCCTATTATTTAGGAATCATGCACAAAGTTTTTTAAAACTCCACATCTCAATCCCAGTGCCCCCATAATTTTTTTCAAATACTTAATAGTTAAATTTTTTAAAATTGCTTTATTTTGCTTTTTCACCCACAAGGCTATTTGTTAAAGTTGCACAAGAAATTAATTGAAAAATTAATTTATTTGAAAATAAATATTTATCCATCCTCAAAATGTAATCCAAGCCAAAAATATGAAATACCATCACTCCAAAATTTCCAATCCAAAATTAAGTAAAATAGATTTAAACAAGATTACCACTAGGCCATGGATGCTCCTGCATCAGACACCCAAGGTAATTTGAAATGTTTCATGAGTTAAGCTCATAAACATTTGTAAATGCTATGCTCATCCTGAATCCATTTCTCTACCTTATATACCTTATCATTCCTTCTCTTCTTTCCTTGCAATTTGATATCTCTTCCATCATTTATTCTTCCCCTCCTATTTATTTTTACATAGTTCATCTCCCACTAATATACACTACTATGTTCTGAAAAATCATAAAATTTATCTTCCTCTTCTTCAGTAAAATAATAAAATTAATTTATTACATCCTATATTATTTCCATAACAATTTGTTCATCATCAACCTTGATTGGATCTTTGTGTTCTTCTTTTCCCATGTTTCCCAAAAGATAGTTTTCAGCTGCAAATTCTTTGTCTTATGTATTCACATCAATGTTAGTAACATAATCAAATGATTCATCTTTTTCATCTTGCAACAAAATATTAGTCATACTAATCTCTGTATCAAATAAGAGGTCATCAACTGATGCAAAAGGAATTTTACCAATCAACTCAACATTCACTTTTTCATCTTCTTCCTTACTTTCATTTGTAATTTCTTCATCTACCAATGCATTCTTTGCTACACCTTCCTCTTCTACATCAATCTTATAATTTTTGATTAAATCAGTTTCAACATCATTTTCACAAAAATAAAATTTTACCTCTTCTTTCTTCTCAGCTACAACCATCTCCTCCATCCCCTTATCACATTCATTAGTCACTTTCCCTTCAAAGAAGATATCTATCTTCCTTATCTCCTCTTTGAGTAGGAGATCTTCTTCATGTTCACCAAATCCTTCATCAAATATAGGACCCTTAAAGTCCATCATATTAGCTTCTACTTCCTCATTGAACTCATTCACTGCAATTTCTTTCATCTCATCTTTCATGCCTTCCAAAAGACATGTCTCCTCAGCTTGAGATTCAAAAACTTCTTCCCACTCATCTTCTTCTTCCGTAGTGTCACATGTATGACACTCTGCGTCATCTTCTTTCTTCTTTGCATTCAAAATATTATTAGAATGATAAACAAAGTTACCATTACCTCTTATCCTTTCCCAATCTGCTTTCAAATCTTCCACTGCTTGCTTCAACTCAAATTCTCTCACCTTGTCCATCCTCAGTCTTTCCTTGAGTTTCTCAAGTCTTGGAACTGTCAAAATCCATCTACTAACAAAATTCCTTTTTCCTTTCTTCTTTTGTAATTTATTTAAACACTTACCACACACTCTCAAACTTCAACCTCTCAAGTGTAGACTACCTCACAGTCGGCGATCGGTCTACACACCACATATATTCCACCCTTACGTCCTGGTGCAAGCTGCCTCCAATTTGTGCTTATGCCTATACACTTAGGAACACTAGCTCTGATACCAATGATGAAGAGAGGATGGGTACAACTGAAAACCATCTTCATAACCCCCCAACAAAAACCTTAAATAACCCCTTAAAACTATGCAAGAAATTGTAAACAACTTAGAAAAATCAATTGAAACTTCAACACAATTTTCTTCATTGCTTTGGAAATCTGATTACAGTAGATTTTAAGTCTCAATGGACTGATGGAAAAAAACACATGTCCATACAAAAATCTGAAAATACATTCCCAACATGTTGAAAAAATATCCAAAAATTATGTGCTTAAAAGCTATGCAAATCTACAAAATATGATCTTGCAAATTCAGAGTGAAACTCTACCATTGTGTCTTGGAAGATATCCAATCCTCATTGCTGATCCAAAAACTTCATTGAACTAAAAAAAAAATGTCTTCTCAGACTTCAAATACCCATGCCAAGCCTCTTCTTGGTTTTTTTCCTTCTCCCTCAAAAATCTACTTCAAAAATATTTTATTATTTCATAATTTCCTAATTCTCCACCTCCCTGTTAAGAAATTTATTTCATATGCTTAATTTTACCTTCCTCAACTAGGTACATCATTTTCTATAGCTGCATATTTAGAACCTCAAAAAATAATTAAAACAAAACAAATTTCCATTCCCAACATCCCACCAAAAAGTAGTTTTAAATTCTTCCTTTTTTTGATTCCTGAAAAAGAAGATGAATAAAAGCACTTCTGGGTGCCCACTTCCACAACCCCTATTATTTAGTAATCATGCAAAGATTTTTTTAAAACTCCACATCTCAATCCTAATGCCCCCATAATTTTTTTCAAATATGTAAAAGTTAAATGTTTTAAAATTGCTTTATTTTGCTTTTTCACCCACAAGGCAATTTGTCAAAGTTGCACAAGAAATTAATTGACAAAATAATTTATTTGAAAATAAATATTTAGCCATCCTCAACAGGTAATCCAAGCCAAAAATATGAAATACCATCACTCCAAAATTAAGTAAAATAGATTGAAACAGGATTACTACTAGGCCATGGATGCTCCTATATCAGACACCCAAGGTAATTTGAAATGTTTCATGAGTTAAGCTCATAAACATTTGTAAATGCTATGCTCATCCTGAATCCATTTCTCTACCTTATCTACCTTATCATTCCTTCTCTTCTTTCCCTACAATTTGATATCTCTTCCATCTTTTATTCTTCCCCTCCTCCTATTTCTTTCTACATAGTTCATCTCCCACCAATATACACTACTATGTTCTGAAAAATCATAAAATTTAGCTTCCTCTTCTTCAGTAAAATAATCAAATTCATTTATTACTTCCTCCTCTATTACTGCTGCAAAAATTTGTTAATCATCAACCTTGATTCGGTCTTTGTGTTCTTCTTTTCCCATGTTTCCCAAAAGATAGTTTTCAGCTGCAAACTCTTTGTCTTCTGTATTCACATCAATGTTAGTAACATAATCAAAAGATTCATCTTTTTCATCTTGCAACAAAATATTAGTCATACTAATTTCTGTATCAAATAAGAGGTCATCAACTGATGCAAAGGGAAGTTTACCAATCAACTCAACATTCACTTTTTCATCTTCTTCCTTACTTTCATCTGTAATTTATTCATCTACAAATGTATTCTTTGTTGCACCTTCCTCTTCTACATCAATCTTATAATTTTTGATTAAATCAAATTCTTCCTCTTCTTTCTTTTCAACTACAACCATCTCCTCCATCCCCTTATCACATTCATTAGTCACTTTACCTTCAAAGAAGATATCTATCTTCCTTATCTCCTCTTTGAGTAAGATATATTCTTCATGTTCACCAAATCCTTCATCAAATACAGGACCCTTAAACTCCATCATATTGGCTTCTACTTACTCATTGACCTGATTTGCTGCAATTTCTTTCATCTCATCTTTCATTCCTTCCAAAAGACATGTCTCCTCAACTTTAGCTTCAGAAACTTCTTTCCACTCATCTTTTGCTTCCATAGTGTCACATGTATGACAATTTGATTCATCTTCTTTCTTCTCTGCATTCAAAATATTATTGTAATGATAAAAAAAGTTACCATTACCTATTATCCTTGCCCAATATGCTTCCAAAGCTTCCACTACTTGCTTCAACGCCCCAAATTCTCTCACCTTGTCAATCCTCAGTCTTTCCTTGAGTTTCTCAAGTCTTGGAATTATCAAAATCAATCTAATAAAAAAATGTATTTTTCCTTTCTTCTTTTTCATTTCATCAAACACTTACCACACACTCTCAAACTTCAACCTCTCAAGTATAAACTGCCTCACATTCGACTATCAGTCTACACACCACACATATTCCACCCTCAGGTTCTGGTGCAAACTGCCTCCAATAGGTGATTTTGCCTGCACACTCTGGAAAAATAGCTCTAATACCACTGATGAAGAGAGGATTGGTACAACCCAAAACCCTCTTCAAAACCCCCCAAAAAAAACCACAAATCACCCCTTAAAACTATGCAAGAAATTGTAAACAACTCAGAAAAATCAATTGAAACTTCAACACAATTTTCTTCATTGGTTTGGAAATATGGTTACAGTATATTTTTAATCTCAATGGACTGATGGAAAACAAAACATGTCCATAAAAGCATCTGAAAATACATTCCAAACATGCTCAAACAATATCCAAAAATTATGTGCTTAAAAGCTAAGCAAATCTACAAAATGATCCTACAAATTCATAGTGAAACTCTACCACTATGTCTTGGAAGATATCCAATCTTCATTGCTGCTCCAAAAAATTCATTGACCTGCAACAAAAATGTCTTCTTAGAAATCAAATACCCATGCCAAGCCTCTTCTTGGTTTTTTTCCTTCTCCCTCAAAAATCTACTTCAAAACTATTTTATTATTTCATAATTTCATAATTCTCCACCTCCCTGTCAAATAATTTATTTCATATGATTAATTTTACCTTCCTCAACCAGGTACATCATTTTCTGTAGCTGGATATTTAGAACCACAAAAAACAATTAAAACAAAATAAATGTCCATTCCCAATAGCCCACCAAAGATAGGAAAAACAGTTTTAAATTCTTCCTCTTTTTTAACTCTCAAAAAAGTAGATGAATAAAAGTAAGTCTGGGTGACCACTTCCACAACCCCTATTATTTAGGAATCATGCATAGAGTTTTTAAAAACTCCATGTCTCAATCCCAACGCCCCCATAATTTTTTTCAAATATTTAATAATTAAATGTTTTAAAATTGCTTTATTTTGCTTTTTCACCCACAAGGCAATTTGTCAAAGTTGCACAAGAAATTAATTTATATGAAAATAAATATTTAGCCATCCTCAACATGTAATCCAAGCCAAAAATGTGAAATACCATCACTCCAAAATTTTCATTCCAGAATTAAGCAAAATAGATTGAAACATGATTACCACTAGGCCATGGATGCTCCTGCATCAGACACCCAAGGTAATTTGAAATGTTTCATGAGTTAAGCTCATAAAAATTTGTAAATGCTATGCTCATCCTGAATACATTTCTCTACCTTATCTACCTTATCATTCATTCTTTTCTTTCCTTGCAATTTGATATCTCTTCCATGTTTTATTCTTCCCCTTCTCCTATATTTTTTCTTTTACATAGTTCATCTCCCACCAATATACACTACTATGTTTTGAAAAATCATAAAATTTAGCTTCCTCTTCTTAAATAAAATAATCAAATTCATTTATTACCTCCTCTATTATTTCTGCAAAAATTTGTTCATCATCAACCTTGATTCGGTCTTTGTGTTCTTCTTTTCCCATGTTTCCCAAAAGATAGTTTTCAGCTGCAAACTCTTTGTCTTCTATATTCACATCAATGTTAGTAACATAATCAAAAGATTCATCTTTTTCATCTTGCAACAAAATATTAGTCATACTAATCTCTGTATCAAATAAGAGGTCATCAACTAATGCAAAGGGAAGTTTACCAATTAACTCAACATTTACTTTTTCATCTTCTTCCTTACTTTCATCTGTAATTTCTTCATCTACCAATGCATTCTTTGTTGCACCTTCCTCTTCTACATCAATCTTATAATTTTTGATTAAATCAGTTTCAACATCATTTTCACAAAAATAAAATTTTACCTCTTCTTTCTTCTCAACTAGAACCATCTCCTCCATCCCCTTATCACATTTATTAGTCACTTTACCTTCAAAGAAGATATCTATCTTCCTTATCTCCTCTTTGAGTAGGAGTTCTTCTTCATGTTCACCAAATCCTTCATCAATTATGGACCCCTAATGTCCATCATATTAGCTTCTACTTCCTCATTAACCTCATTTTCTGCAATTTCTTTCATCTCATCTTTCATGCCTTCTAAAAGACATGTCTCCTCAACTTCAGATTCAGAAATTTCTTCCCACTCATCTTCTTCTTCTGTAGTGTCACATGTATGATAGTCTGCTTCATCTTCTTTCTTTTTTGCATTCAAAATATTATTAGAATGATAAACAAAGTTACCATTACCTCTTATCCTTGCCCAATCTACTTTTAAATCTTCCACTACTTGCTTCAGCTCCTCAAATTCTCTCACCTTGTCAATCCTTAGTCTTTCCTTGAGTTTTTCAAGTCTTGGAACTGTCAAAATCCATCTAATAACAAAATACCTTTTTCCTTTCTTCTTTTTCATTTCGTCAAAAAATTACCACACACTCTCAAACTTCAACCTCTCAAGTATAAACTACCTCACATTCGTCGATCCGTCTACACACCACACATATTCCACCCTCAGGTCTTGGTGCAAACTGCCTCCAATCGGCGCTTCTGCCTGCACACTCAGGAGCACTAGCTTTGATACCATTGATGAAGAGAGGATGGGTACAACCCAAAAACCTCTTCAGAACCCCCCAATAAAAACCACAAATCACTCCTTAAAACTATGAAAGAAATTGTAAACAACTCAGAAAAATCAATTGAAACTTCAACACAATTTTCTTCATTGCTTTGGAAATATGATTACAGTAGATTTTAAGTCTCAATGGACTGATGGAAAGAAACACATGTCCATATAAACATCTGAAAATACATTCCCAACATGCTGAAAAAATATCCAAAAATTATGTGCTTAAAAGCTATGCAAATCTACAAAATGATCCTGCAAATTCATAGTGAAACTCTACCACCGTGTCTTGGAAGATATCCAATCTTCATTGCTGCTCCAAAAAATTCATTGACCTGGAACAAACATGGCTTCTCAGACTTAAAATACCCATGCCAAGACTCTTATTGGTTTTTTTCTTTCTCCCTCAAAAATCTACTTCAAAACTCTTTTATTATTTCATAATTTCCTAATTCTCCACCTCCCTGTCAAAGAATTTATTTCATATGCTTAATTTTACCTTCCTCAACCAGGTACGCCATTTTTTGTAGCTACATATTTAGAACCTCAAAAACCAATTAAAACAAAATAAATTTCTATTCCCAACAACCCACCAAAGATAGGAAAAGTAGTTTTAAATTCTTCCTTTTTTTTGACTCTCGAAAAAGTAGATGAATAAAATCAAGTCTGGGTGCCCAGTTCCACAACCCCTATTATTTAGGAATCATGCACAGAGTTTTTTAAAACTCCACATCTCAATCCAAACACCCCCATAATGTTTTTCAAATATTTAATAATCAAATGTTTTAAAATTGCTTTATTTTGCTTTTTCACCCACAAGGCAATTTGTCAAAGTTGCACAAGAAATTAATTGACAAGTTAATTTATTTGAAAATAAATATTTATCCTTTCTCAACATGTAATCCACGCCAAAAATATGAAATACCATCACTCCAAAATTTCCACTCCAAAATTAAACAAAATAGATTGAAACAGGATTACCACTAGGCCATGGATGCTCCCACATCAACAGAATCCCCAAAATCAAGAACTCATGGAAAGAGACATAAAAGCAGGCCAAGATTGTTTCTTGTTAGAATTAATCCAAAATGGATCCAAAATTTCATTGGACTTTGACAAAAAAATAGCTCATATATAACAACCACCAACTACCTAGACAACTTATGAGATCACCTCCCCTTAATTTATCATACAACCTCAACAACCCACATGCAATAGAAGTTTCACAAAACTTACAACAATCTACCCCCATCTCATAACCAATTTAAATTAACCCTTCTACAAAACTTAGATTCACCATACCATCAAGAGTAGTTCACTCCAATATACATCCTTCCACATGCCAACCACATTTAAATCAATCTACCAATTTCATTTAACAAACATCCAACCCATCCATCAACATCACACAAACTTCTCTCCCACACCTTAATATTTTGCATATATCCCTCCCCCAATATAAAACATATACTTTTAGTCCAATTTATTATTAATACATCAATCCAATCACCTCACAACAAAATATTCAACATTCAAACCAAATTTGTACATCACATTACCAACACATACCCCTTAATCAATAAAATATACATTCATACAACCCCATACATTCAACCCACATGTTAAATAATATCAACCACATCAACATTGCATGTGAACTAGTTCAAGATATGTGAAACATGATCTAAGGCCTCCAAGTAGGATGCCACAATAAACCATACATGTTTGATGACATATTTCCTTACCCATTTGATAGGTCCATTAACATGATACCTTTCCCACAAAATTTTGAAATGCCTAAATTCGACAAGTAAAAAGGTAGAGATGGTCCTAGATAACATGTCAAGGAATTATACATAGCTTGTAAAAAATTCTCATATAGAAACATTTATCTTATGAGACTATTTCCTCAAATTTTAGGAGGAAAAGAATTAGAAAGGTTCATTCACCTCCCACATGGCTCTATTACCACTTTCAAAGACCTAGCTAAAAAATTGTTGTACACTTTTATAACATCAAACATGAAACCAATATGTTAGAATTGTGCAACACAATACAAAATAATAGTGAGAGATTCACTACTTTTCTACAATTATGGAGGCATCTTGCAAGTATATTTCCATGACTTCTTGAAAAAAATGGTCACTATCTTTGTGTAAAATTTGAACCAATGAAAGGGATTTTATTTACAAGTACAATATGCTAACTCCTTTGATGAAATCATAAGTAAAGGAGTAACTACAAAAAATTCCCTTATATCCAAAGGTTTATTCAAAATCTACAAAGAAACTAAAGACAATAATAACCAAACTAATGCCAAACCTCATTTTTTGGCTAAGAATAAAAACATAGCTAATGATGATGTAACTAATGCTAAACATGTCCAAAATGTTCAAACAACAATACCATAATCAACACAATAAAATCTAAAAAATACAAGTTATTCAAAATAGTGTCACAATCCCACAAGGACAAACAAAAAAATAATCATAAATGAAAATACACTCTATTAGGGGAACCAATAGATATAGTTTTTGCAAGCTTGTGTGGACACAAAAAAAGTAACCCTTCTACTTTTTCATGTTCAGGCCCTCCTAGTGGACTTTGGCTTGATTTTGCCTAGATTTAATGTTGTAATGTGGTCAACACATTCACATTAGGTCTTGGACCCTTGTGAATCATTAAGACTTCTAGGATGTCTTGTAAAGGTGTTGTGAAGTGTTGTAACTCACTTTCACACTTTTCTAGGACCCTTTCATCATAATTCATCTAAATAACCTCTTTTTATCACTTACCAAGTCTTATTTCAAAGTGTTGTAAAGTGTTGTAACCCACTTTCACACTTTTCTAGACTTATCATCACTAATCAAACCCTTTCTCATGTTTAATTTGTTGGAAAATGTGCCTCAATCTTACTGGCATGAAACTCCTAAAAGAGAAAAGTCGGTGAGACCCTCTGGAAGTCTTACCGACTAACAATTATGTTCTAAACATTCTAAGTGCTCAGGTCATCGAGACTTTGGTTCTATCTTGTCGACAAGAGTCATCGACAAGACATGTCGATTGTTATGAAGCTTCGGGGTGACTCATCCAGATAGTGTATGTCTCGCCGATGGTTATTCACAAGGATGTTATCAGGGAGACTCTTGGTGATGGATGTCATCGGGGAGACGGTATGAACTTCAGAGTGACTCATTCCGATAGCACTAGTCTCGGCGATAGGTTGGCTCTTGGTGATCATCGGGAAGAATTTTGGCTAGCGGGTTTGCATTCAGTAAGAACTCTTGCTGATGGATGTGGTTTCGCCGACAGGTTGGTGTTTTCGATATGACCTCTTGGCGAGAGCATTCCTCTCGCCAATGAGTATGAACATCGGTATGACCTCTCATCGATAGTGATGGTCCTGCCGATAGAGCTACATGTGTTGATCATCAGTATGAAGTCTTAGCGATATGGCTTGTTTCGTTGACAGCTTTGCACGATGAACATCGGTATGACATAAGTTTCTATAAGACTTTTGGAAATAGTGAAACTCTTGCCGATAGGTCTGCACAAGCTGGATTTGGGTTCAGTATGATGTCTTGCCGATAGCGGTGGTCATGCCGATGGTTTTGTGGTCGGGCATTGTGGCATCGGGGAGACACGGCCTAGTGTCTCACTAACATGCGATACTGTTTGAACACCTTGATTGAATGTCTATCCTACGTGGTTTGATTTTGACCAATCAGAGAAGCAAAATGTGAACCGCTAGTAGTTTGACTGTTGCGGCCGTTCCTGTGAGGAAGATCAACAGACCATGAACGACATGGATATACTCTGTAATCGAAGATGATGATCGGTTTGGTGAATAGTTTGATGTGTAATCAGTTTGTATGAATTAAATTTAGAGAGCATTGTAACTGGGATGTTCTGTACAAGGTTGATCAAGGAAATTATGTTGTTGTAAATTGACATCATAAAGTTAAGTCTGAACTTTGTATGTAATTTTATTTACTATAATACAAAGAGGTTTTTCTTGGTGTGGTGGGTTTTTCTCCCGTAAGGGTTTTCCCACGTAAATATGGTGTTCAAACTATGTATGTTCATTTCTCTATTCTATTATTCCTTTCAAGTGTATCTTAATTGAGCTGTAATTGAAAATTTAAAGTCACCTCTACATTCTTCCCTGAGGTTTTGATGTTAGGAGAGTTTGTTCCGCGCCTAAGATTTTCTTACAAGTGGTATCAGAGCCTGGCCAGTTGTGTTATCCTTGATGGTACATTGGGTTTTTTGAGTCAATTCTATTCAGTGGGAGTCTTGTAGAAGTTTGGTAATTCGAATTACAAATTAATATGGCAAGCATGTCAGGAAAGATTGAAATTGAGAAATTCAATGGCAAAAATTTTGAGTTGTGGAAACTTAAAATGGAAGATCTGTTGGTTGATTGTGATCTTTGGCTTGTTGTGTCTGGAATGAAGCCTACAGGCATGAAGCAAGAGGATTGGGAACTTGCAAATTGAAAATCAAAGGGGCTGATAAGGCTCTGTTTAGCAGACTCTTTTCTTCTGAATGTACATGAAGAAAAGACTACATCTTCTTTGTGGAAAATACTGGGAGCTATTTATTGGGGCAAGTCCTTAGTGAATAATTTGTTCTTGAGGAAGAAGCTATACTCTTTGAAAATGTAGGAAGGAGCATTTATTGCTGATCACTTGAATGCTTTCAACATGTTGATTGCTCAGTTGGCATCTATGGGTGTGAAGATTGATGAAGAAGATCGCTATATGTTGTTATTATGTTCTTTGCTAGATTCTTGGGATCACTTGGTGATGGATATTGGGAGTACGAAATCCACTTTTAAGATGGAAGATGTTGTTGCTTCTTTGTTATCATAAGAGATGAGAGGAAAATATTCTGAGATGGCGAAGGAGGCTCTTGCTCTTAGAGGCAGATTGAAAGAAAAAGGCAAGAAGAAGGACAAGAAGTCCAAATCCAAATTAGAGGGGAGATCAAAGTCTCCTGGTAAGAAGTCCAAGGTAAAGTGTTGGAATTGTGGGAAACCTGGTCATGTCCGAAAGGATTGTAAAGAGGAGAAAAAGAAGAAGTATTCTTCCAACAATGATAATTTTTAGAGTGATGTAGACGCTTTCATTGCAGCCTTGGCTACATAGGCATCAGATGATGTCTGGATGATTGATTCTAGAGCATCTTTCCACATGACATCTCATAGAGACTGTCTCACTAAGTATGAACAATACGATGGTGGAAGGGTGTAATTGGAAAGTGATTCATCTCTGGAAATATTTCGCCGTGGAAGAGTGAAGGGAATTAATGATGTAATGCATATACCGGGTCTAGCTCGAAATCTACTTTGTGTTAGCAAACTGAATGATATTGGAGTACAAGTCATGTTCTCTGGAAATGGCTGGAAGATGACTAGAGGCTCAATGGTGCTAGCTAGGGGTGTTTGTATTGGTACCTTGTACAAGCTAGATGCACATGTTGTACAATGTAATAGTGTCTCTGTAAAGTCACAAAAAGCTACTCATGTAGAAAAAGAGGAAAAAGTTCTTGATAGTGCAAACTCTATGGAAGTTAAACTTCCAGCAGAAAAGACTATGCTCTAGCATCATAGGCTAGGCCACATTGGTGAAAAAGGTTTAAAATCCTTGAAAAATAAAAACTTGGTTGAAGGGCTTGATGATTGTAACCTTGAATTCAAATTTTGTGAACATTGTATATATGGTAAACAACACCGTGTTTCATTTTACTCCAGTCCTCACAAATCTTCTGATTTACTTGATTACATACATTCTAATGTTTTTGGTCCAATAAATATTCTTTTTCTAAATCAAGATTTTATGTATCATTTATTGATGATTATTCAAGAAGGGCATTTGTTTATTTCTTAAAAAGTAAATCAGAAGTGTTCAGTCATTTTAAGGAATTTAGAAACCTTGTGGAAAATTAGACTGGAAGAAAAATAAAATGTTTAAGGACTGACAATGGCGGTGAGTTTTGTTCTGAAGAGTTCGAGAGGTATTGTAAAGATCATGGGATTAAAAGACATAAAACTACACCCTACACTCCGCAGCAAAATGGAGTTGTAGAAAGGTTCAACAAGATAGTGATGGAAAGAGCACGAAGTATGTTGAGTAGTGCTAGCTTGGAGGAGAAGTTCTGGGCCGAGGTAGTTGCAATAGCATGTTATTTAATAAACCGTTCTCCTAATTCCGCTCTTCTCTAGAAAACACCTTTGGAAGCATGGTCTAGAAAAAATCTCTCTCTGAGACACATTCATGTCTTTGGCTGTGAGGCATATGCATATGTGCCGAATGAGAAAAGATCTAAATTGGAAAACAAGGCTATCAAATATATTTTTATTGGTTATAGTGCTGGCATAAAAGGATACAAGCTTTGGAATCCTGATACAGAGAAGGTTCTATACAGTAGAAGTGTTATCTTTCATGAGATGAAGCCTTCTACCTTGGATCTGCAGTCAAAGACAAAATCAGAAAATAAAAAGGATGTAGTTGAAATTCCTCCGACACCAGATAAAGAGGAATTGAAAATTCAAAATGTACCTAAAACTAAGGAGAGCTCAAGTAGTTCTGAGAGTTCTGAAGAAGAAGAACAACCTCGGCCTTAGCCTGTGAGGAGGTCAACACGTGAAAGAAAGCAACCTGATAGCATATGACTTAGAGATTGAACAAATGGATGTGAAGACAATATTTCTTCATGGTGACCTTGAAGAAGAAATCTATATGTCCCAGCCTGAGCAATTTGTTGAAAAAGGTAAAGAAATACTAGTTTGCAAGTTGAAAAAATCTCTGTATGGATTAAAAAAATCTCCTAGAATGTGGTACTAGAAATTTGACACTTTTGTTTTGTCATTGGGATTTGTAAGATCAAAATTTGATCATTGTGTGTACTACAAAGCTGAAAATGATCGTGTTCTTATTATTGCTCTCTATGTTGATGATATGTTGTTCATAGGCAATAGTAAGTTAATGATTTCTGATCTTAAGTCTCAGTTGTCTACAAAGTTCAAAATGAAAGACCTTGGTGTAGCCAGGTATATTCTAAGAATGGAAATAACCAGGGATAGGAAGAGTAGAAAAATTTGGCTCAGTCAGAGTATATTAATACTATTTTGGAGAGATTTTGTATGAATGATTGCAAGCAATTAGTTGTTCCAGTTTTGTAGGGAACGAAGCTATCTATTGAAGACTGTCCAAAATATCCTACTGAGATAGAGGACATGACCAGAGTGCCTTATGCTAGTCCAGTTGGCAGTTTAATGTATGCAATGGTCTATACAAGGCCAGGCGTTTCCCAAGCAGTGGGAGTACTTAGTCATTTTATGGAAAATCCTGGAAGGACACATTGGGATGCTGTGAACAAAGTGTTTAGATATCTGAAGGGAACTTCAGAATTTTCTTTGTGTTACCATGTAAATTTGGTTGAATCACAGAGGACTCTCAACATTTGAGGCTATGTGGATTCTGATTGGACAGGGGACATTGACAGCAGAAGATCCACTAGTGGATATATTTTCATGATGAATGGTGGTGCAGTTAGTTGGATGAGTAAGCGGTAGGCTGTAGTTGCTTTGTCCACTACAGAGGCAGAATACATGGCAGCAACACATGCCTGTAAAGAAGCAATCTAGTTAAAACGTTTGTGTTCTATCATTGGGTTTGATGTAGGGATAATTATAATTTACTGACAGTTAGAGTGCTATTTTTTTGGCAAAAAATCCTACTTTCCATGCTAGGATGAAACATATTGATGTGTAGTATCATTTTGTATGAGATATGGTGGAGGATGGAAAGGTCTCTTTAGAAAAAGTGGATACTTTGGAAAATGTTGCAAATGCATTGACGAAGCCAGTGAGCACAAACAAGTTCAGGTGGTGTGTCAGTTTGATGGGCCTTAGTGCCCATGAATTTTAGTAGTTTTGTTGTGCTTAGGAGGTGTTAGTAAGATCTTCATCAAGTGGGAGATTGTTGGAAAATGTGCCTCAATCTTACTGGAATGAAACTCCTAAAAGAGAAAAGTCGGTGAGACCCTTTGGAAGTCTTACCGACTAGTAGCTATGTTCTAAACATTCTAAGTGCTCAGGTCACTGAGACTTTGGTTTTGTCTTGTCGACGGGAGTCATCGGCAAGACATGTCGATCCTTATGAAGGTTCAGGGTGACTCATCCCGATAGTGTATGTCTCACCGATGGTTATTCACAAGGATGTTATCGGGGAGACTCTTGGTGATGGATGTCATCGGGGAGATGGTATGAAATTTGGAGTGACTCATTCTGATAGCGCTAGTCTCAATGATAGTTTGGCTCTTGGTGATTTTTGGGAAGAATTTTGGCTAGCGGGTTTTCATTCAGTAAGAACTATTGTTGATGGATTTGGTTTTGCCGACAGGTTGGTGTTTTCGATATGACCTCTTGGTGATAGCATTCCTCTTGCCAATGAGTATGAACATCGGTATGACCTCTCACCAATAGCGATGGTCCTACCGATAGAGCTACATGTGTTCATCAGTATGAAGTCTTAGTGATATGGCTTGTCTCGCCGATAGCTTTGCATGATGAACATCAGTATGACATAAGTTTCTGTAAGACTTTTGGTGATAACGAAACTCTTGACTATAGGTCTGCACAAGCTGGATTTTGGTTCGGTATGATATTTTTCCGATAGCGGTGGTCATGTTGATGGTTCTATGTTCAGGCATTGTGGCATTAGGGAGACATGGCCTAGTGTCACACCAACCTTGGATACTGTTTGAATGCCTTGACCGAATGTCTATCCTACATGGTTTGTTTTCGACCAATCACAGAAGTAGAATGTGAACCGCTAGCAGTTGGAATGTTGCGGCCGTTCCTATGAGGAAGATCAACAGACCATGAACAACATGGATATACTCTGTAATCGAAGATGATGATCAGTTCGGTGAATAGTTTGATGTGTGATTAGTGTGTATGAATTAAATTCAGAGAGCATTGTAATTGGGATGTTTTGTACAAGGTTGATCAAGGAAATTATGCTGCTGTAAATTGACATCAGAAAGTTAAGTCTGAACTTCGAATGTAATTTTCTTTACTATAATACAAAGAGGTTTTTCTTGGTGTGGTGGGTTTTTCTCCCATAAGGGTTTTCCCATGTAAATCTGGTGTTCAAATTGTGTATGTTCATTTCTCTATTTTGTTAATACTTTCAAGTGTATCTTAATTGAACTCTAATTGAAAATTTAAAGTCACCTCTGCATTCTTCACTGAGGTTTTGATGTTAGGAGAGTTTGTTGTAGACAAAATGGATATGACACAGAACAATGTAAGAATCTTAAACACATAGTGCAAGACCTCATCGATTCTAGCCATTTATCCATTTCAAATGTTAATGCAAACGGCAATACGCCTGTTGCCCCACCCAATCAAAATTTGCAAATTTTTACCAATCCCATGCCTAAACATAACATGTCATTCATCAAAGCTAGTGAAAATCAAAACAATGATGTGATGATTGTTCATAAAGAGACTAAACATGTTGATATTATTCCACATACACCCTCTTAATCCTATGGATGAAATGGTAGGAGCGATAGATTTCATCCCTCATAAGGGCCAAACTAAGAAGAATCTTGATATTACTTTCTCTTCTAAAGGTATTCTTTTGAATCTTCCCGATGGTCCTCTCTACATAGCCGGACATATTTATGATAAGCCCACTAATGGGATACTCATAGATCCTGCCTATGGCGAGAATGTGATCACTGAGGAATTTTTGGTCTTACATGATCTTTATCAAGATAACTATGATAAACCAAGAGCATGGATCAAAAAACATAATGGTTTCGTGTGCCCTACGATTGGATCGATCATTCTTCCATTACAAATAGGATCTAAGATAGTAGACATTACATTCTCTATAATCCCATAATCGGATCAATTTTGTTTACGACTAGGCTATCCATGGCTTCACTCGATGAAATCTATTGCTTCAGTCATACACAAATGTTTAAAGTTTTTGCATGACAATGACATATTCACTATTCACCATAGTGGCTTTAATCCTTTGTCTTCTAAAGGAAATTTTACCTTAGAAGCCTTTTGGCTAGAACCCATGGAGCCCATAACACCTCAAAAAGATTTCTTTTTCATTGCTTATCAAAAGTTTAAAGCAAAGAAAATTTTCGACTTATCCCTCTGCAATCAATCCTCATCCGCTTCCGCTATCCCAATGCTTCAACCTGAAACTGAACTAGAAAACTTAGATCAACAAACACTAAACACTTCCCCTTCTTCCTCCAAATGTCTATTAGATAATGAAACCAACCCCGTCATGCCTCCTCACATAAAACAAGTATATAAAGCAAAAGAGAAAGTGATTGACCCATCTCCTTTAGTTCCTTCCGTTCTTCCCCCTTAGGAAGAAAAGGAGCCTATGGTGGATCAACTTGCTCTTACACCCACACAACTTCAAAATAGAATCAAAAGAAACCATGGTGCTAGGGTGCGTAGGTGTCAACATCGTCTCCTTGCTCATCAATTGCAAACCAAAAACAACAAAGAAAATCAACCTCCTCCTTTGACATAAGTAATACCTGATCACCCTCCTGCTCTTGACCCGTCACAAGATAATACATTACAACCATCACAACAAAATGATCAAATACAATAGCCCCAACTCCTGATACACCCTTCATTGAAAATTACCATCTATCCCCCCGTCGTGATTAATTTGGATGATGATGATGAGGAGGAGATCTTTAAAATAGATGAAGAGGTGCATAATGATCTAAATTCTTTTTTCTCCTTGTAGACACGTAAAATATATAGATTGACATTGTGCATATGATCCTGACTTACTAACATCATTTCTTCTTGAATCATCCCTCGGTCTAACCGTTTAATCAAATTCCCTTATCTGATTAAATTCATCAATTTTCATCCCTTAATCGAATAAATCATTTTATCTAATTAATTCAATTCCTTCTGTTAATTAAATCAATCCCTCTGATTTAATTATCCCTATTTAATTAAATAATCAATTTATTTGATTAAATCTCTAAAGTCTATCCATTAAATTAAATAAATTAAAACCTTATTTGATTTAATCTAACACCATCTCTTTTAATTAAATAAATCAAAATCCTTATTTAATTAGCCTCTTATCATATTCCTCTCTTATTTGATTTAAATAAATCCATAAATCTAAGTCAAATAAGTCACATCATCAACTCCTAAATTAATTAAAACCCTTGATTAATTTAATCTCATCTCATGTCACATCCTCTAGATAATGCAAGTTGCACATGAAAATAGATTTAATTCATTTATTAAATCCCTATTTTTCTCACATGGCATCTTTTGGAATATTCTCTCAATTTGAATTCAAAAATTCCAAGTCAACATGTACATCCAACAAGGAAATAACTCTTCTTACATGTCCTTTGCCTTGAGCCAAGTGGCATTTATTGCATTTTCCCTTCCCTCTTACACAGTCATTTCAACAAATTTGAATTTCAAATATTGGCATTTATTGGCACAAACCCCAAATCTTGCACATCCATCATCCATTCATAGCTTGACAAGTGGCACCATATCATTGGATGAATGTTAGTCCCACATTGCTCAAATTTGGACATTCATCCATCTAAGATTTCTATAAATAAACTACTCATATCCTCATTTGATCATCCACAATCCAAGGAAAGTTACCATGCTAAAATACTTAGCCATTTCTATTAATCAATCTTGAGTTCTTAGTTAGGTTATTGCAGATTTTGGCTTGGGGCTCTCACCATTCATCATCAAAAGTGGATCAAATCTCTTCATCAAGTCAACATATCGAAGCTTACAATCATAGGAATTGGGAAAGGGCCAATTTTCACATCAAATTGGCACCAATCCCCCCATGGGATCAAGAGTTTTCTTTTATAATTAGGATTTAATCTTTGGTTTATCTATTTCATTGTGTTCTTTGTTATTTTCATTCCTAGTTTGAGGTTGTAAATGGATTTCATGGGGAGTCTTTGTTTAGATTTGCAATATCTAACTTGAGGTGTTTATTCTCCTTGTTTTGCAGGTACCTAGATTGGGGTTCACACACTCCTCTTCCATGAGTTTAAATGATAAATCTCTCACACCAAATGAAGAACCTGGCACTTCCCCTAGTTTGGCACTTGCAATTCTCCCTTTGGATAGTCAACTGCCCTCACAATACACTAAACATGATTGGGAGGCAAATGACTTGTTAGATGATTGATTTGCATTTGCCTCGCTAGCCTTTTTCATTTTTACTTTATTTGCTTTTCCTTCTTTTCTATGTGTGCATATCATGTTCCCCCGTGACGTGACATTTGATGTTCTCTCTCCCTTTGTGTACTTCATCTATTTGTACCTCTATTCTTCTATATGTCGTACATTTTCTTTTTCTTTTTCGCTTTTATTTTATGTTTTCGTTTTGGGGATGACGCAAAATGTTGAGACCGTAATGTCTCTTCCATGTTGACCCAAAAGGTCCTTTCACATTCTTTTTCACTTTTGTTTTGTGTTTTCCTTTTGGGGATGACGCAAAACGTTGAGACCACATTGTTTCTTCCATGTTCTTTTCTTTTTTTTTTTGGTGTTTTCATTTTGGGGATGATGCAAGGAATTGAGACCAAAATGTCTCCTTCATACCCAAAATCTTTTCTTTTTCTTTTTCCTTTTCATTTTCTTTTTGCTTGTGTTTTCCTTTTGGGGATGACGCAAGGCATTGAGACTGAAATGTCTCCTTCATGTTGACCCAAAATATTTTCCTTTTCCTTTTCTTTTGCCTTTTCATTTTCTTTTCACTTGTGTTTTCCTTTTGGGGATGATGCAAGGTGTTGAGACCGTAATGTCTCTTCCATGTTGACCCAAAATAGACTTTCTTTTTATTTTGTTTTCACTCTCTTTGTGTCATTCTTCCAATTCTATGTATTCGGGGAATGATGACAGTTCCAAGCTCTTTAATAAAAAAATTGCAGCAATGAACATACTGACCCCAAATCCATAGATCCCTTATGTGTTTGGTGTGTTCCTTTTGGGGGAATCCCCTCTTTCTTTTGTTTGTTCCTTTTCCTTCACATGATGTAGCCTACTCGAAAACATATGACTTGGCATATAGGCTTTCCAAGTTGGCTCTCATGTCTTGTTTTCTTTTTTTATTTTTCATTTGCTACTTTAAAGTAATTGCTCACAGAACAATGTGTAACAATTCCTTTAAAGTGGGGGCATACATTGGCATTATGCATTTGCATTTTTCTTGGTTCTTAGTGCAACCTTGTTACTTCATATGATGCGTTTGTCACTTTGTGGATGAAATTGGGTATGATGTCTTTCATAAGCAAGATCTATCTTAGCATATTGCATTCCTCTTAGTAGCATGATGCGACGCACTGCATCCCCTAAGTTGTGAATTTTCTATTCTTTGATCAATCCTCTCTTGGAGACATTAGACACAATGTTCCCTAAGTTATAGACCTCACATGAACTAAACAAGACTCATTTGAACATTCCTTTTGCATGTTACATTTTTCATTTATATGGCCACCTTGCATAACATAGCTTGCATGCCTGTGGTACCATTGCATTTGTTCATGAGTTCTAAGCATAAAAAGCTTTGCTTGTCTCATGAAGCACAAAATGACATTGTCCTTTGTGGCACCTTATTAAAGTTATAAGGAGGTATAAATTTGATATGGTTGAACGGGAAGCCCATTTTGAGGCATGACTTTCCCCATAGCCACCTTTCAGGATTTCTTACCCCACGGACAAATTGAAGTTCGGTGGCCCCAGAGTGAGTATGCTGTGGATTTCTCACCCCATGAACAACCAAAAGCTTCGTGGCCCTAGAGTGAGTATACTTGGGATTTCTCACCCGAAATACAACCATAAGTCTCGTCGCCCCAGAGTGAATACACATTTCTTTTTCTAAACAAGCAGCCTAGATCTAATCCACAACGAGCAAGATAGATGATCAAATATTTCTTTCTTCCTTTGTCATCATCATGTGTGTTCCTTTGTGCTTATGATTGGTTTTCCATAGGATCGTGATCTTGGGGGCCTGATCATCCCTCTTGATTATCATTATCTCATCTTATCAAGAATTAGTGCAATTGGACCCTTCTTGGTTGCATGATTGACTACTTTAGTGTGATTTTGTTCAGCAAGTTCATCCTCTAACTAAAGTGGGGGCTAATTGTGGACAAAGAAAAAGTAACTATTCTACTTTTTCATGTTTAGGCCCTTCTAGTGGACTTTGGTTTGATTTTTCCTAGATTTAATGTTGTAATGTGGTCAACATATTCACATTAGGTCTTGGACCCTTGTGAATCATTAAGACTTCTAGGATGTCTTGTAAAGGTGTTGTGAAGTGTTGTAACTCACTTTCACACTTTTCTAGGACCCTTTCATCATAATTAATCTAAATAACTCCTTTTTATCACTTACCAAGTCTTATTTCAAAGTCTTGTAAAGTGTTGTAACCCACTTTCACGCTTTTCTAGACTTATCATCATTAATTCAACCCTTTCTCATCTTTAAGTGACTCCTTAATACACTTTCTAACCCGCCTTAAGTGTGTGTTTTGAGGATATTCTTGTTGGACAACATTTAATGCCTTGTAATTCTTGACAGCCACTTAATTTTCTTAAGTGGGATTAAGTCACCAATAGGGGCGACTTAGTCCTTTTTGGCACAAAACTCAAAATTATTTCAAATTTCTGGTGGGATTTCATTCTCTAGCCCTTGAGGTTGGCCTGTGATATGTTATTTTTGAAAAATTTAGTAAGATTAAGTATAAATAAGGTATTTTCTCCTCATTTTTCATCTCCTACAATTTCCTAATCTCTTGCACTCATTAAGCATTCAAGCAATCTGAGCATAATCAAGCCATCCATTAGAGCACTTCATTGCATATCTTCAGATTTTTACATCAAGAGTTTGGTAAGTTTATGACATTTCATGTTATCTATTTATCATTCTCTTTCCATTTAATTTCATTTCATAGAGTTTGATTACCAAAGTGGCGTTTGACCAAGGCAAACTCCTATACTCTAACCCTTAACCATTTTTCCCTCTTTGCATGTGTGTTTACAGACTTTGTAGGTTGATTTGTGAAAAAAATAGGTGTTGAAAAGTGGTCAAGAAGTCATCAAAGCTATTCAAGTCAACATAACCTTAATTCAAGCTTGGAGACCCTTTTTACCCCATTTTCTGTAGAATCAAGATCAAATACCTATCAAAAAAAGCATGTGCAGACCCGAAGCTACATGATCCTGTCCCAAAATTCCCAAAATTTGCAAGTGGACTAAGTCACTACCAGTGGTGAATTAGTCCCACTACCAAGCCTGGAAAGTGGTTTATGCATTTTTGGATACCCATTTGGTAGATTCTTGTTCTGACAAGTTTTTCCCAAAATTGGGACTAAGTCATCCAGCCTGGCGTAAGTGTCCCAGTGAACATTTTCAATCAAATTTTCAAGATTCCAAAATCTCTCCACATCATATTTTAGATTCTAGGTGCACCTCTCTAGTTCTGTTAAGTTATTTCATCATTTACTTACATTTTTAGGTGTTTTTTCATATCACACTATGTTTTCAAACAAGTTACATTTCTTAGGTTTAGCATCATTAAATTATTTTCTTTTCAGATTAGTGCATTAGTACATCATAATTAGATTCATTACATCTCATTTACATTAATATTGAGTGTAGACATTTGCATTTTGGATCCCTTTTAGGTGAAAAACCATAGAAGGAGCTTAAAGGAGTTGGGCAATCCAAAATCATTGTCCATAGCTTGTACAAACTAATCTAGTCAAGTATCATGTGACTAAACCATTCGATGAAAATAATTTAACCAAAATCGTATGGTATGTGTTGAATGTCCAAGATACTGAGAGGGGGGGTGAATAAGTATCTTAAATTTTCTAATCAGATACCATCCAATTATTCCAATGCATTCAATATCAAGTATAAGTAAAATAATTAACATAACATGAAATCATATGACACATGAACACCATGATTTTACGTTGAAAACCAAAAATGGGAAAAACCATAGTGAGTGTTAGCTCACAATATAGTATAACCGGTTACAAGATATTACAAAATGAGTAGCTCACTACCAGGACTCACTGTCCAAAAAAAGAGGATCACTACCTACAAAATTACAATGAAAAAAATGGATTTCATCCAGAAAATGAATTGATAGAGTACACCTAATGAGTGCAGATTCAGTTCCAATGAAGCTCAATAAACTGACTTGACACACTTCATCATATTCACTCTTCTTCACACTCACATTCACATCATAACCATTACCATTATCAATCTTCAAAAACTATCTGATATATATCTGATCTCCTTGCAAGCATCAATTAGGTTAGCCTAATTAGATGCACTTCTCATTCACCAAAAATACAAATTGTCGGCTTTAGGATTTCACAAAAACTTCTCAAAAAGCAATTCACACACCCAACATGCTACAATAAGTTAGAATGGACCTAAAATAGGTCACACATATATCCACATAGCAAAAGTTAATTTACCATTACACAATACATCCATTAGGTCAGCCAAGGATAGACCTAATAACACAATTGCAAATACCAGTGTAACACTGATACACCATATGAGCAGTTGGATACATGATATCTTAAATGTACATGCTCCTGACATCTACAAACCATTTCCCAGAACCACAAGCAATATTAATCACCAGCAAACAAATGCAAACCGAAATATTGGAGGATGAAAGCAAAATACCAGTTCAGATATTGAACCAGAATACCAAAACAACTTCAGACTTGATCTTGCAATTGCAATTCATATATCATGGTGACATCAATGACAACAAAAAATAACAAAATGAGATGTTCTTAATTTTTCCAACAATCTCCCCCTTTGTCATTGATGGCAACATGTGCCGAAAGGAATATTTACAAAACTTCTTATTTACAACACTTCTCTCCCTAACACCAACATTTCACCATTCTTCACTCCCCCTTTGACATCAAGGACAAAGGGTGTCTCTAAAACAACTTAAAACCATGAAAAAAAAGAAAACAAAGAAAACAAAGAAACATGTATCAACCGGAGGATGGCCAACATTGAAGCTCCTTTAGAATACCTTCCCATACCGATTTTCCATTCTCCCAACTATCCTTTATGGAAATCAACATCCTATTCAAGGATTCCAACTCTATCAGAGTTTCTTCTGCACCATCTGAAGTATCTGGAGTGAAATTTATCCTCTCAAGTTTTTCTGCACATGCCAGAGCCTTGCCAACCGAAGTGTATTCCACTCTTACAATGTCACTCAACTGATCAATTTTTTTGATAATTTCTTCCTACTTCTGCAAGACAAAGAAATTTTCTTTATGCGTAGTGATGGCATTCCAAGTTGATCTGTCTCTATATTTGGATAGGCTATAAGTACCAGAGATAACAGAAAGCTAAGACTCAATGGAGTCAATAACAACCTTAATATTCTGAGTGGCATCAAGCCACTTCAAGAAATACATAAGAAAAACATTTCCTTCTGAATCACAAACCTTCATGGCTTCCAGATTCTTTTCAGCATTCAAGTGTGCAAGAGCACACTTGTCATGTAATGCCAATAACCTTTTCTCCTCCAAATTCTCCTCAACCTCTTGTCTTGTTTTTTCACTAAGCCCAGAGGTATTACACTCCTTGAAAGAGTCCAACAACAGTCTCAAATTTTCAACAGAAGTGAGAGATGTATCAATGGATGCATCAAGTAGGACTTCTTGTAATGCCTTGAGAGCATCTTCTATAAGTTTTGTTCCTTTCTGATGTGCTTCAAGAATTTCCTTCCTTCTGGATGCTTGCATAGCGTCTCCTAACACCACTTTATTCACTGAAGACATCTTCTCCATATCCACAAAGCCTTCAATCATAGGAAGTTGTAGAAGCCCCTGGGGAATTATCCGCTGAAATCTAATTTTCTTGGATAGCAGGCCTTTCAAAAAATCATTACTGGAGGACGATTCTCCAAGATTCTTAAGAGATTTTATAATCTATTTTTTCCCTTCTTCATTTTTTCGAGAGATTCCTCATTTTTATTTTCTTCCTCTCCCTTTTCCTTCTCTTCTTCCTCCTTTTCTTCTTCCATTTCCTCTTCTTCTTATTCTTCTTTCTTTTCTTCCTTTTTGTTTTCATCATTTTTATCTGCTTCACCCTTTTTATCTTCTTCATCATTTTCATCATTTTCATCTTTATTTTTCTCTTCCTTTGAATTATCTTTTTCTTCTTCTTCACTTCCTTTTCCTTCTTCTGCATTGCCTTGTTCATTATTTCCTCTTTCTCCTTTAGTGTGTTCCAGAGGAGCATCATTGTGCTTTTCAGGATCAACCTCACCTTCATTCTAATTTTCACCTTCCGGAGGATCATTTTCACCACCGACATCAATTTCAACATCAATATTTTCAGAAATATCTTCATTACCTGTATCAAGAGGAATATTTTCCTTAGCATTTTTAGTAGCAACATCTTCATTAGCTTTAATCATGCCATATTTTTTTGTTGTATCCTGGATCACTCTTGTTGCTTCCTTCCTTACCTTCTTTGTCAAGTTTTTATTTCTTATCATCAACATGTTTACTCTTTTCTTCATCTGAAACATATCTGTCAGGGAAGACCCAATATTATTGTATGCATCATTCCTGATATTCTCTTCAAAATTAAAAACCTTTGATCCTTTTCATCAGATCTTCCCACATACTTTTAGGTATATCTTTATTTATATCATCACACTTAACTTCTAAGATGATAACATATTGAATAACAACTAAAAGAAAAGTTTTCTTCTTCTCCAACATTATCATAGTATTCCATTGTAGGTTGAAGCATGTTCTCAAAATGTAGCAAGGAATTGAGAGTTTCCTCTAATTTAAAGTGGGGACCAGAACTTACTAGATTATCCTATTCTCCTCTCTAGTTTGCAGAGGCTTCATTAGACACCTTAGTCTTCTTTGATTCTATTTTGGTGTGCACATGAACACTAAAATATTGTGCTTCCTCATCAGTAGAAGATGATACAACAAGTACTCTCTTGGAACCAATAGCTTATGTAGAAGCACCTTCACTAGAGGATAAGCCTCCTCTTCTTTTCCTCACCAACTTTGAATCAAGATCTTCTTCTTCATCCTAATCTTCTATAACACTGAGGTTCTTCTCCCTTGTTGCTTTCTCTTTCCTTCCTCTCTTTACAGGGGCTACCATAGGCGTTTCTTTCCTCTTCCCAAATCTAGTAGTCAGTCTGGTGGAAACAAGAACTTTCCTTTATCAATGGTACTAGGTTCAATCTTTGTTGCAGGGGCTGAGAAGGATTTTACAAAGGTGATCCTTCCGAATCTCCTGGGCTATATGATTTTTCCTCCAACTATTCTCCCCTAGCCCTTCCAAGGGAAATTTCCTCATTAGTGAATCCATCTTCTTTAATATTTTTCTCCACTTTCTTCCTAATTTTAGGCTTCTGCTGCTCCAAATGAATCTCCATAGACTTTTCAGCATATGTCTAAGTTCTGGGTTCGTTGGGATCCTTCAGATTCTTTAGCAACATTTCCACATAACCTTTAGCTTCTTCTTCTATTACCTCATAGCCCAAAGGCTGAATTCATATGGTTCGAGGTTCTATAGCCTCAATCATGCATTCATTAGAGGAAACATAGAATATGATGCCATCTTTATACTTCTCAACAATTTTCCTCAGAATCCTTTCCCTTTCATTCATGTTTCTTTTGAATACAACAAAAAATGTTGTTAGAGCATCATCTTGAGCATCCAAATTACCCAGACTATGCATATAATCAAAAATTTGATGTGCCACTAGTTTGGATGAGTCCCAATTTACTTCACCATTCCTTCCCAGAAGTCTCTTCATGAAATAAAACAACAAACATACAATCAATGAACCAAACTTGAAAGCATACTTCTTTTCCTTTGTTGACTTCAAGTTCTCAAGTAGCTATAATCGAAGAAGCTCACATAGATCATAATTAGAACCATTTACAACCATATCAAATCCAGTATAGATTTTTGTAGTTGAAATAGATTTCTCTCTGTTTGTGAAGTATATTTTGTGACCGATCATGATAGCTGCATACTTCACAGCCGGATTAGTGATGGTTTTCGTCATTAAAGCTCTCTTGTCATAAGTGGCTCCTATAAGTTCCATTACAATTTCATTCTTCACATATTTCAACACAAGTACTATACCTTTATCCCATATCCTAGTAACAACCATAATCACTTCCTTATTTATCAAGTGTGTCTAGTCAGTCCACAGGAATTTTTCATGAATTCTACTTGTAGACACGTAAAATGTACCGATTGACATTATGCATCTGATCCCGACTATTAACATTGTTTCATCCTGAATCATCCTTCGGTCTAACCATTTAATCAAGTTTCCTTCTTTGATTAAATTCATCAATTTCCTTCCCTTAATTAAATAAATCATTTTATCTAATTATGTCTCTCTCTTTTGTTAATTAAATCAATCAATCTGATCTAATTACCCCTATTTAATTAAATAATTAATTTTATTTGATTAAATCTCTAAATTCTATCTATTAAATTAAATAAATTAAAACCTTATTTAATTTAATCTAACATAATCTCTTTTAATTAAATAAATCAAAATATTTATTTAATTAATCTCTTATCACCTTCCTCTCATATTTGATTTAAATAAATCCACAAATCTAAGTCAAATTTGTCACATAATCCTAATCTCTCATTAAATTAATTAAACTTTGATTAATTTAATCTCTTATCATGTCCCATCCTCTAAATTTTTCCACTTGCACATGAAAATAGATTTAATTGATTTATTAAATTCCTATTTTCCTCAACAAGGAATCTTTTTGGAATATTCTCCAAGTTTGAATTCAAAAATCCAAGTTGACATGTACATCCAATAAGGAATTTACTCCATCTTACATGTCCTTTTCCTTGAGCCAAGTGGCATTTAATGCATTTTCCCTTCCCTCTTGCAAGTCATTTCAACAAAATTCAAATTCAAAAATAGGCATTTATTGGCACAATCCTCAAAACTTGCACATCATCCATCCACTCATAGATTGACAAGTGGCATCTTTCCATTGGATGAATGTTAGTCCCACATTGCTCAATTTTGGACATTCATCCTTCAATCTCATCTATAAATAAGAGGCTTCATTCCTCATTTGATCATCCACAAATTATGCAAAGTTACCATGCTCAAATATCTATCAAATTCCATCCATCACCATTGAGTCTTAGCTAGGTTATGCAGGTTTTTAGCTTGGAGCTCTCATCAAGCATCAACAAAGTGGATCACTCATCAACATTCATCAACATACATCAATCTTGCATCATAGGAATTGGGAAAGGGCCAAATTTCACATCAAATTGGCACCAATTCCCCCATGGGATCATGAGTTTGCTAGTTTAATTAGGATTCAATCTCAATTTTGTTATTTCATTGTGTTCTTCATTGCTTTTTTTCCTAATTTGAACTTTGTGAATGGATTTCATGGGGAATCCTTGTTCTTGCTTGCAATTTCTAACCTAATATGTTTGTTCTTATTGTTTTACAGGTATTAGGATTGGGGTTCATACATTTGGCGCTAGAAGGAGGGCTGCATCTCATTTTTTTATCACTTTTTCCTAAAAATTTCTTTTTTTTTTGTGCATAGAAAAATTCCAATGCTGGAAGCTCAACATCGCCATATAGCATCACTGGTTCTCTAGTGTCACCATACAAAACCACTAGAAATTCAAATTGCGACGTTGAAGTCTTCCCGCCCAAGAATTTGAATTTCAAACTGCGCCGCTTGACCAATCTGACCCGCAGGATTTTTCAAAAAAATCAAACAGCGACGTAGAGAAAAAGTGTGACACAGTTGAGCTCACTAGTCTAGACACAGAGCACCACTAATTGGTAAGCAGCGCTGTACAACACCGCTGAGAAATCAAACTACGACGCAGTCACAGGTTGCGTCGTTGGTAGGGAGTAAAAAGTTGAAATTTAATTTTAGCACGTGCTTTTTGTCAATGATGAGTTTATCTTCTGTTTTCTGCTTTTTAACCTCTATGTTTTTCAAAATCTGACTAGTTTTTCTTTCTTGTAGGATTGGATCAATTAAGACGAAAGAAAAGGAAGCATGATGATGGTACTTCACAAAATCAAAGTGTTTTTAAACACTTTAGTGTTTGCTGAACACTCTTAGGAATTGTCATCTCTTCTTTCTTAGGATACTAATTTTGTTTGGGTTTTAAAAAAAGAATCTTTTCAATTTTTTGCAAAGGCTTAAAATGAATATTAGGACTACAACTTACTAGATTTTTTTTTTTGGTTAACAATTGAACAAAACAACTCTCATTTGTCCTTTGGTGCTTTAAAAAGAACTCACAATTGCTTTGTGGATTTAAAATGAACATGTGCAACTTTGTCTTCATGATGGCTTACTCAAACTAACTTCATTGAAAAAGGATGTATGCGCTTCTCTCGCGCTTTATAGTGATCTTGAGAATCAAAAGGCCTTTTTTGTGATTTTAGCTTGAGATAAAGCAATCACCTCCACACTTCATTTTAGGTTTTAAAATTGAACAAAACATTGTGCGAGTGTGAGTAGGGCATTATTGCGTACATTCTCTTTCTTTTTGTTGTAAACAAGGATTGATCGAGTTAAAAATATTGTCTTTACTCGCTTTTGTTATCTTAGAGGGCTTGCCTTGGGGAAAAAGTACTCACCTAAGGGAACGACTCAACTGGTAACACTCTAAAGCCAAGAGTATTTCCAACTAGGATATAAATTTGGGTATTGGAATAAACGCCAATATCACGTGGTTGGCTCCGACGAGATGGATCTGAAAGGAACTCTCGCTGTATGGGTCAATCTCCACGAATGGAAAGTCCTAATTAAAACCCATGTTTTAGAATTTCCAAAATCCTTTGATCTATTTGTTGGTGCAAGAACAGTCATTCTGAAGCCACCCCACACTTTTACGGTCTTTTAGTAGAAATGGAAAACATGCCATAGGAGTTTCATGAGTGTTGATGCTTGGCTACCCTGATTGACGTTAATGAGCCATTGGGGTCAAGCATCTAACCATTTGCTAAAGATAAGCGTAGCTGGACTTGTCCAAGTGGGAATCCAACAAATATTGTTTTCCACATCCATAGGGTTGTACTTATTCTTGGTTGCAAAATACTTTGCTTGTTCGAAAACATCTTGGAAATAAACACTTAAACATCATCATCAAAATTTCAAACCCTTTAGGAGGTAAATACAATTGATCAAATTCATGTGTTATTGCTTTCCCTTGGGATTCGCATCCTTAGAGGTTTCTAAACACTTGAACTTACATCTCAATTTTCCTACCAAGGTCAACATTAGGTAACCATTGCCTTGATTTCCTTGAATTCCACATAGCACTTTGTGGGATGAAAAGAAATTAGGACATTGGACATCTAGTTTGGAAAACCTAATCAAAGAAGTGTTTGTGGTAAAAGCAATTCACTAATCAAGATGAAATCAATTGAACCCCACACATGTGCTTGTTTATCTATTGTCTTATGGTCTTTTGAGAAAACATTGATATTTTGGTTTGAAGGGAAAAGCATGTTCTTGAAAACCTTGGCCTTGTAAACAAATCCTTCTTAGGTTCATTTAGGATCAAAATCAAACACTTCATCCATTTCAAACATTTATCATCCCATTACCACAAAAGAACTTTGGAAACATCATTCTAGACTTGGGTAAATCATCAAAATCAAAATCACTTGTTTAATTAGGAGTATGGGAATGCATCCTTTCTCATACCTTTAGTTAAAATAAACACACCTTTGAACAAGTTTATCTTAAAGATCACATCCAACATCTTAGGGTTTACAAGATCATTATCCAATCAAAACCAATCAAAATCAAATCCTAAAGTCTAGCATTGATCCAAAGATCCTAATAAAAACAACACTCATATCATTCCCCCCTTTTCATCCTTCATCTCATCATTGGTCCTAAACACCTTCAAGGTCACTTTTGCAACAAGGAAAAAAGACAAAGAAGAACATAGAATATAAACTTGATCCATACATCATGAGTAATCCAAGTCAACCAAACTATCAAAACCTTATAATGCCAATTGATTTTCAAAACTCACATTTATACAATCCATACATAGGATCATTATCTCCTACAAACCTCAATGTCACAACAAATGCGAGTCTACCCAATCTAAATCTTGGAACATTTTTTCCGATGGTAGATTTAAATCCAAGTCCAAATTTACAAATCTATCAACCAAATACTCAATGCATGAATCTTCAACAAAACAACATTATCCCACCAAATCCATACATACCAAATGAGAATATACCAAGTACAACTATACCAAACATGAACATTCCAAATCCACACTTGGTAAACTTTTGGTTAGATATGTTTTCAAATCACATGAATGTTCAAAATCCATCACACCCATATGTCCCTCTCACCTTTCATAATGACCCATCATCATCATCATTTAATGCAACATCACAAACCTCTCTCCCCATGAACTCACAAGGAGAAGGAGACCTATTTGGACTATGGTACATCTTTGATCAAACATCATCATTTCCCCAAGGGAGCATGCTACTCACTCTCCCACCACTCCCACCCTTTCCATTAACATCTGTATCACCTCTTGGTTTGGGGCTACCTTCGCTACCACCACTCATCCAAAACATGCCCCCAACCATCAATCAAGGAATCATACCAAATCATCCCCCCTTACCATTTACATCACAACAAATGGTGACCATCCCCATAGCACAAGCAACCAACACATCGTCTATCATCCCTCAAAACATGGTCTCTCAAGGACTAACCATATCAATCACACCATCAACCAACCAAATCCCAATCATCAACAAAAAAGTACCTCTTATCACCATAACAAGCGCTATTCCAAAACCACCTCTGCCAGCACTACCACCAAAACCAAGTGCAATAAGCCAATATAGCATTACATTTCAAGCCACTCAACAGGCTGCTTATCAGAAGGCACACCAACAAAACCAAAACTGAAAAGTTGCACAACTAGCTGCTCAAGTTGCCCAAGCCACACTACAAACCCAACAAGCACAAGCCCATGGTCAAGTGAAAGCGCAAGCTAAAGCCCAATACCAAGCCCAACAAGAAAATATTGTTCAAAATCCCAACAAAATGTTAACGACTCCATGTATCGATGCAAGTCAATGATCACATGATCAAGACCTATCCATCAATGAACACATGAAATATATTTATACCTCATCCAAAGATCAAATCAACATACATCAAGAGTCACTTTTTGATCATGATAAGAATCCTTCAACAATATCCGGCAATGATCCACTTCAAGGAGTGTTAACATTAATTGATATTGCAATCAAATCAACTAATGATCATGTAGAAAATGTCTCTACATCACCTAATAATTTAGAGGATATATCTCAAGAATTTAATCCAAAGCATGATCAAAATATTTCACCAAGGTCTAGCAATGGTCCTTTCCAAGACATGTTGACCCCCTTTGACCTCATGATTATAGATGCTAAAGGAATCCTCAACTCCACACTTGATCCAAGCCCACTTAATGATCCAGAGGATATTAAGCCACTTCCCATTCCTAACAAAGATATCTAAGGATCCTTTGAAACTGACCAATGTTAAGAACTTGATCCAAAGCATGTCGAAAGCAATTCTGAAATCATTCAAGATCAAAAATTCGTATCTCTAGGATACTACAATGATGTAATGGACACTCTCCTATCTATACAAGATGTCACAAAATATGATCACATCCACATAGCACATACTACGCCACCTACCCATGAGATGCTTTCTATGGATGGACACATAGATGATCTTCATTCAGAACATGATTCTTTTACTTTGGACATTATTACACAAAAAGAGTAGGTTATTGAGTTGTCAACATCAGGATCAGATATATCCCAAATTCAAACTGAGGACATCATGAATAAAGATATCCAAAAGTATCCACTCAAGGAAACAAGTCAGATAGAACAATATAATCCAGAGTTAGCGGAGCATCCAATTGAAATAGCATCATCTGCAATGGTCATTTATCAGAGAATGCATTCTAAACAAGAGCTCTCGAAATAGGTGGAATCAAAGCATGAAGGTAATAATACCACCATACTAGGGGCAACTATGTCTCAAGCAAACGTCAACATAGGGAGCACAAAGAGTCCTTATGATGAAACTAATGTCAATACTACAACCAGTTGTGTCACGAATCTTCATCCACCCATCACCCCATCCATGAATGGGGACCACCGTCAAAAGAAAGAATTGAATCAAAGTATGAAGAACATTATCAAAGAAAAAGAAACTGGAAAGCATAATGGACAAATCAAATACAAATGGATACAAAAGAATACAAAGAAAGATCATCCCTATCAAACTCCATCAGTCAAAGAAAATATGGGGAAAAATAAGAAAGGGAAAAGTATCCATCAAGGATGTCCAAAAAAGAAAAATTAGGCTTTTCAAGCAACGTACAAAGTGTATGAAGCAGTTGGCCCTAATTCAACGCACATTTTTGTATCCACCCATCATTGCTCAACTTCCCAAGTTTGGAGAGTCAAAGGTTCCAAACTATCAACCAATCCATATCTTATCCCTAAACACACTCCATACACGCCTCCATGCATCATATCCAATTCTCAAATTGACCATGTATTGGCAATGAACCTTCATCATAAGGATTCTGAAGGCACTCTATCGTGATGTGCGCACAGAGACAGAGTTAACCCTGGTATCAATAAAGGAGATCAAGAATCCCAAAAGTTGTATTCAAGTGCACATATCTTAGCAAAACAACTTCTTCAGGAAGGATATCGATGGCACATTATGATAGGGGCATCTACATCAACACCACTAGGTGGTTCAACATGAGCTTAAAATCTTTCAAAAAAAATAAAAAAAATAAAAAAAAATGAAAATCCAAAAGAAATCAGAAAAAGGATTGAAAACAGTAAAGAAAAAAATCGTCCTCTAGTGAAAAACACTTCGGCGGTGCTTTGGGTAGGTACCATGATGAAAACCTGGCAAACAGGCATCATGTGTAGAATCAAGCATCTATATGTGCTAGTTCAGGTGAAAGCATCTTATCCCATCCATAATAAATCCAACATTACATCCATCTCATACATAATAAATCCATTCATCCATGAACCATTTATCCAATCCATCTTTATCCATCTGCATCCATAGTCCAAATTATCTTGATCTTGGTAAAAGTTTGGTGCACACTTTACGCTTGCTTATGATAAACATCTTGACATGGGTCATTTTCATTGATCCTATCCTACCCAACATTATCTAAGCCATGGAGCATTATCCAAATGAGCATTATTTATCTAAACACCTTTTCTTATCACAAGATAATCCATATCCCTCAATCCATACACCTATCCAAGCATCCACACATCACATTCCATGCATTGCTAGACATTGGGAGCAGATATTTAGATCTTGCTTTGGGAATAAATCTTGATCTATATCCTCTAACTTATGTGGTGATCTGAACATTGGAAAATATGAAATGAAATTGGTCCACCACTTGTGGGAAAAAATCCAAATCACTGGCCTGTGGCATATTTTGATGAGAAGACATTCCTTATCAGTCTTCAACTTTCATTGAACATCAATCCAAGTAATCACTACCAGTTGCATCTAAGTTACACATCAAATCATTCAAACAAATTTTGTTCCAAATCAAGCTTCATCAATCATGATCAATCAAATCCAATCAAAAAATTATCATCTTAGGATATCCTTGTGTTTCTTAACACTATCCTTGCATTGTTGTGTATCCTCAACAATGTTATCATCATCAATCGAATCGACATCTCAATCCTTGTGTTGCTTAACACTATCCTTGCATTGTTGTGTATCTTCAACAATGTTATCATCATTAGTCCATCGATTCAATCAATCAACCTTAGCTTGGTCTTCAACAAAATCCCAAATAGAGATTTGATATCATCACACATGTCCATATCCAAATCATCAAAATCGTGCGAAAAATCCAAAAACATCCAAAACATTGAAAAAATAAAAAAACACTCAAAAAGTCACAAAAACATCAAAAACATGGAATCTGAACTACGTAGGTAAGGCTAATATTTGATTAGCCCCCGAGACACAAAATCCAAAAACATTCATAAAATATCATAAAATCAAACCATTTGCAAAATCTCAGAAAATACCAAAAACAGCCTCAAAACATCTCAAAAAGATTAAAAACATCCAAATATTTGAAAAAATCCACCCATCTCATCTCGCTTTCACTTGAAATAATCAATCATCCATAATAAAACAATCGTCACCTTCATCCTTATGCAATACAAATAGAAACAACCATAGCAATTGGCAAAAACAAACTTCAAACATAAAATCAAAATCAAACTCTTGATCATTTTCAAACATGTCAATCAACCTTATATCAATAGCTTATCAATCAACTTATCAAACCATCATCATCCTATACAATGCAGGTCCTAGGATATATCGTTCTGACAATGGCATCATTTTGGATATCACTTGGATTCTTATCCTATCAAAACACATCCCTCTGGATAAAGGTATGAAGAACATTAGCTTGTTTGTGTACTTGGTCTTTATCTTTTGACTTATCTTATTGCGTTCATTCCAAGGACTTCTCGATGATATCCGAACAGAGGATATAGAGAAATAGGAATGGGGTAACGATCATTATCTTTTGTGTGCTATGCTTGTTGGATGTTATTATAATATAACCTTGGTGAATACTTGCTTTGTTAGGTATGTATGGAGGATGTTTTGGGCAGCTTGTTGACTATTGCATTGATAGGTTGTACCTTTCCGTGTTTTGGTCTGAGGTGTTTGAAACTTCTAAAGTGCATCCTAGCAAGGTTTCCATATGTCAGGTGTGAATAAGGATACTCCTATCTGCTTGTCAAGTCAAAGTCCATCACACTAGGTACAACACCATCTTAGTTTTCTATACCTTGATGCATCGTACCACATGTATTATCAAACATAAGAAATGGCCCTTTGAAAATCCCAACTCCTTGGCAAGTAATCATCATCATTTGCATTTTCATCATCTTGTGTCTTGTTAAAATGACTTCTTCTCTTTCATTCCTTCTTGCTCACCGCACTAACAGGGTACTATAATAGTTGATCATCATCATCATCATCCTCATCACCATCAATCCTGCATCCACAAATCATTAGCATATTGCATCAACATATCATATAGGAAACATATGCATTGTATTTCCACCATCATATAAACATGTTATTATAAGCATTTTTTTATAGATAAGCACATCCATTTTTATTACATTTCATCTTGCATCACATTGCATTTATCACATAAATCATTGCATAAACATTTGCATAAACATTACCACCTATTGCATAATCATACATAATAGGTACATAAGCATTATAGATAATCCATTGCATACATACTTGCATAAAGGTCATCTCACACATTACGCTCATTTTACATAGAACATCATCATACCACTTTTCATTAACATATCATTGCATCACATACATTACATTATCATTTAACATGTTTAGGATAATAATATTTGTTATTCTAAGCATCTTAGAAAACCATCTCATTTGCAAAAACATGACCATTGCATCTACATTGCATTATATCGTCCACTAATCATCCATATCATCTCATAAACAACATCATAATCATTCATTGCATAAATCATTCCACATCATTATAAGCATAAATAAAAAAATACAGAATCCATTACATACAAAGCGTACATCCATCCATAATCATTTCATTTTATAAGCATAATTCACATATAATTTCACATGTACACCATAGATCATTTCCATATCATTTTGCATATTGCATATTATATTCCATATCACATATCACATCGCCATTTGCATCAACATAAATAGATCATCATATAGACATCATCATTATGCATCACATAAATACATCTGCATATCATAAGTCAACATAATATAGATCTGTTAGTCATAATCATTACATAATGCATACATCATATAACATCATAAACATCATTGCACAACATATAGAAATAGAACCATCCATACATGCATAAATAAATGGCACCACATCACATCACATCAAAATCATCATTGACTCATATATATATCATCAATAATGTAACTGTCATAGTACAAAATAGTCGGATCACTGTACATATATGTCAATTAGTACAAAAAGGCCCATCGGGCTATCAAAAAGGAGCCCATAAGGCACAAATAGTATCATCTCGATCAAGGTCTGACCTTGCCCCTATCATTGTGACCCTCTAATGGTCTGTGGCTGGTCCGCTGCGAGTACTTTGGGACCCATGCTACTCTAGGTATGGCCTCATGATAATGCATCTGGTAGTACTCGGCCTCTCGGATGACATCCCTGTAAGACCGAACAGACACTGTACTCTGAGTGGAGGAGGCTACCATGCTCTCCAACTGTTGTCTCTGGCCTAGCTCTATAGTTGCCTGTAGCTCTATCGCCTATCTCTGTTGTAGGGCCTGATCCCTCTCAACTCTGAGTTGATCTCTCTCAGTCCTAGCCTAATCCCTCTCAGCTATGATAGTCTGCACCTGGGCCTGCAACTGTGCAATCAAAGCATCTTAGGGATCCACCTGCTATGCTGGTTGTGCTCATGGAGGCTGTACCTGAGGCTGATCCTCAGCTTGTGGTGGTACACCTGGTGGCACCTGCTCCTGATCCTGCATTTGCACATCTGGCTAAATTGGGGGCCCGACCAACTTCTCCTGTCGAGCACCATCCCTCTGTCCTCGTCCTCCCCCTCTGCCTCTCACCCTCCGTCGATCGGGGACTACTCTTGGAATAGTCAAATGTAGGGGAGGGCGGATCCAATCCCTGTATGCCTATGTCACACCTGGATTTGTAGACCCCTGATCATAGGCCCATGGCCGAGCCACTAACTGTCTAAAATTGTCAATGACCTCCGAGGCAAGAATCTATCTCCCCCATGAAACCTGTGACATGGTGCAGGTGAAGATAGCCACATAATTGTTATTTGGCCAATCCTGGGGCTCACCAAACTGACACTGCACACACCCAAGAAGGTACCTCTCAATCATCGTATGCTCTTGCCCCTACATGTAGTGGTCCTGGTGGGAAAAGAAAAGCTGATCTGCATCGCAGGCCCATCCGGGCTGACCAAGGTACAGACACCATGTGAATACCTGCATCTTGTCTAGGACCCTCCTCCAATAGGGGATCCCATGCTCACCTATGTGTGTAAAGGACACACCACCTCTGTAGTGCCATACGAGGGGATCATCAGCCCCCATTGGAACTATAACAATTTGTGGCTGAAGGACTGCAATGTGCTCCCACACCCATAGGTGGAGAAGATTCATGCCTGCTTCGAGTGCTCTGCCATTGAGGTAGATGTACTCGTGAAGATCTCTATATAAGGATGCAAGAAGCACCGACCCCCAAGAAAAATGGACTGGCCTGTCATGAACCATGCACTCCCAGTAAAGTCCCCAACTAGGACTGAAGTATCGACCTCATCTATCTGGGACAATGAGACCCAAAATAACGGCCGCAACAACCAAGTGAAAGGGAGGTGCGAGGGTCCTATGTTGCTTGAGCTTGATCTTCCCCTCGCAAATAATGATGTCCTTTGTGCGAGGACTCTGTGGAAGGCATCCCTCCCCTCATCGATATAAAAAATGACCTGCCGACCATGAATTGACAATCTCAAAATGCGCCAAATGTCCTCCAAGGTGATGGTGGCCTCACTAGTGAGAAGATGGAACAAAGAGGTCTCACTGTGCCATCTCTTGGCAAGCGCTGATATCATCCTGATGTGTGTATGAATGGGTGTTGTATAAGTGATGTACCACAACCCCATGTCTCAAAGTTGATCCTGATCCCTGTCACTCAGGTCTCACAAATAACTGAATAGATCTCGCGACCTATGCTTTTGGGAGTAGAGCTCCCTCGCCGCATCTTGCATCAAAAAGGGTCATCATGTCAAAAATTTTGAAAAAACTTTTGCCGGGATTCCAAGAAACCACTCCAGCATTGCAATCCGTGAAGGTGTCGTAGTTTTATTTTTAATCAAACTCTGGCGCTAGGGCATAAAAGGCCGAAAGCGCACCGTCGCGGTGCACTTTCCTTCCCAGCGACACACTTTGAAAAGATACAGGACTGCCGCATTGCAATTTGTAAATCACCCTATCGGCCGCAAGCTCAGTGTCAGAGTTTGGAGTTTATTTTCAAACTCCAAACTCCAAACTCCATTGCCATGACACAATTTGACACTGAGCAACATAGTTTGATTTCTAAGCGGTGCTACAGAAGGACCAACTTTGAAAGCATTAAATGAAGGCTAAAAATAAAAAAACAGAGCTCAATTAAGGATCACTTACCAGTGCCCCAATGTCGGGTGGTTGCTAGTACGTCCAGACTCAGTAAAAAATATGCATCAAAATTTGTCATTGCACCATATCGTCAGGAGGTCAGAGCTCAAATCTTAGGGTTACTAGATGGCTGTGTGTGAAAATGAATTGAAAGTGACCCCTTAGAGCCTTTTTAAGCTTGAAAATTAGGGTTTTTTCACCCTAATTCGCTATCTTGCTAGGGTTTTGGACCCTTGAACTTGTTTTTGTCTAGTTGAGGCCTGTTTTACATCGTTTTATTGCATTTAGACATGTTTTTGGCCTCTTGGAGCCTTTTTGGACATGTCGGGCACCTTGTCCTCTTTTTTCGCGAGATCACCCAAAAATTGAAATTTTCGTCCAATCTCTCGAGGGGGCAATATATTGGCATGTTTTCTCTCACCAGGAAACAGTGGGGCAAGTTTTTAAAGGAAAATTTTATTTTGGCTTTGATCGAGATCGTTTATTCTTTGAACCAACGCAACAAGTGCATTGCTTCAAAGAGGGGCAAAATGTAGACATGTAAAATGTACTGATTGAAATTATGCATCTGATCATGACTACTAACATCGTTTCATCTTGAATCATCGTTCGGTCTAACCATTTAATCAAGTTTCCTTATTTGATTAAATTCATCAATTTCCTTCCCTTAATTAAATAAATCATTTTATCTAATGAAGTCTCTCTTTTGTTAATTAGATAAATCAATCTGATCTAATTATCCCTATTTAATTAAATAATTAATTTTATTTAATTAAATCTCTAAATTCTATCTATTAAATTAAATAAATCAAAACCTTATTTAATTTAATCTAACATCATCTCTTTTAATTAAATAAATTAAAATCTTTATTTAATTAATCTCTTATCACCTTCCTCTCATATTTGATTTAAATAAATCCACAAATCTAAGTCAAATTTGTCACATCATCCTAATCTCTCATTAAATTAATTAGCCTTTGATTAATTTAATCTCTTATCATGTCCCATCTGTTGGTTGTTTTTCTTTTGGAAACAACTAACCAGCAGGTCTGAGCAAACACCTATGAGCTTGCTAGACATATGGCCAACAGACGAGATGCAACACCCTGTTGTTGCCTTCTCCTTCACTTCGGGCTCTGCAAGACCCAGGAGGGTGTTCCTTAAACACACTTTGAGATTTCTTGTAAGCAACCAGTGCATACTCTTACAAGACTCAAATAAAACTAAGCAGATGCATTCTCGGAAATGGTTAAAATGCCCACACTCACCCAAGAGATGGAAAACTGTTGGATGAGCGAGGAAAGTTAATAGAGAATGGGATTAAACACAAATACATCATTCACAGGACTAGAAACATTAATTTGAATGATTGTTCCCAAGCAAGATAACTGAAACCCTAAAGATAAATAGCATATATCAGATTAGTGCCATTATTCTTGGGCTAGGAGTCAAGACAATTTGCAAATAGAAGGAACAATTACTCTAGACAAATTAAGCCTTTGTGAAATTAACCTTATTAATCCCACAACTAGTGATCAGATATCAAAGACTACTTATCAAATCCTTTTACCATACACATGAATCTATGAGATGATGAAAGCAGTCTAACCTGTTCCTTGAACATGAGCTATTATCAAAACATACAATGAAACAATGTATTACAGAGGTTAATGGAATGACCCTTGATCAATTTCATTAACAATTCACATGCACTACAAAGGAGAGACTAAAATATCTAAACAATTTACAATCAAGTTATAGTGCGCGTCTGATACCTTACAGTTTACAGATAGAAAACTCTAGACCTCAAATTCTAGTAAAATCTAACTCTGTGACTCAGTGCTCTTTCTTCAGTTGTTGTTTCAATATCTAGCCGAAGACCCCTACAAATGATTCAGAAATTCCTTTTAAATAGTTCAAAGATCGCTATCCTGCTCAGAGCCACATCAGCATGCCGTGTCAGACCCCAACTGCATCGTGAGCAACAACAACTTCACTGGTCTCATAAATGCCCCTGGTCGGATCTCTGTTAGGAGAAACATTCCCGCACGAACAAAGATCAATCAACCTGCACCAAATTCGCCGCCAAATCTGCATGTCCATACTCGAGCCATACCGTCCTTGTCCTAGGGCCGTCACCATGAATGCTAGTTTAGTGGATCCAGCGACCCTCTCATCTGCCACCATGAATGCTTCAAGCTTCGCGTGTGAACATAACAGAACCCTGAAAAACACACGAAATTGAATCTGGGCCATCGATCAACAGTGATTGGGCGGCCATCATTTGAATCCCATTGGACCGTTGTCATTGAGATGTCATAAAGGTTCCACTCACCGAGACAGGGGGACATCTCACACACCGAAGCAATCCTCTCGTTATGTTCACAATCGCTATAGCTTATCGCCCTTAGGGAGACCTCCAGGCGATAAAAACAAATACACCGAAGTCACCGAGCAAATTGGCCAGACACAAGGAAGTCGGGGAAAGTCAAGCCGAAGAGGTGGCATCACATCGAACACTCATCACAGTCGGCAAGAGATCACAAAGTCAGCGAAACTTCACACTGACAACCTTCGCACTTCGTCAGACAGGCGGGTCGGGAAGACAGGGCGCACTTGGCAAGACATCACAGCGAAGTCACATAAGATACCGAAAGATATTCCCTCATCCAGTGTCGCCAAGACCATTCAAAACCTATACTGATGAGGACCACTTTATATTCCATCGGTGAGACCGAAGGTCACTCGCCGAGACCTCTCGCCAAAAACCCTAGCTCATACCGAAGAAATTACCCTTTACATTTTCGGTCAGTATAGCCACCTACCATCGGTGAGACATCATAGATATTTCACCAAGCTTCATCGAAGACACCATTTCAAGTCGCTGTGACTTATAACTTCTCCCACTGATGAAATCACCTACCAAATGTATGTCGCTGTAGCATGCAATCCTCGGTGAGAGGTTATGTAGACACTACATTGTTATACCGAGAAGGCCTTTATACACATGTTCGTCGAGAGAAAATAAGACTTTCACCGAAAGCCATTTATTGAACCACTGTCGGCAAGACCCGACCCCATCGCCAAGACCACACACCGAAATATAAGTCTCACCGAAGCATTAAGTCCTCCATCACCGGTCGGCGTAACAAGATGACATCGTCGAGACCTTTCAATGAAAGGTATAACTCATGCCGAAGACCTCCAAATGTTCCTGTCATTGAGACCAAGAGGAGTTCGCCGAGAGATCACCCCAAATAGATACCATCATACCGAAGGGAAAAGGGGGCCACCACAGTCAGCCAAACAAATGGGGGTCGGGGAGACATCTCCCCGACACAAAGAACACAAGCCGATGGAGACTTCGGGGAGACAATCCAGAGTTGCCAAGAAGTTAGCCCGAAGACCAAAAGCCATGCCGAAAGAAAAATAGAGGGCGGCAAAAGGATCTCAGGGAGACCAAGGGGAGTCGGGAAGACAGATAAGAGTCGCTGACATGTCACCCCAAAAGCCAAAAGGTACGCCGAAGGCAAGGCGGAGCCGGTAAAAATAGTAGCTAGGGGCTGGTGATGAACGAAGTAATGGGCTCGGGGGAACCACAAGTGAAGAGCGAACCGGCCGGACAGGTCACTGAAGGAAAAGAACAAACGACTAGAAAGAAAAGAAAACAACAGACCCAAAATGATCCCGCCCCCACCTTCGCAAAAGACAGCGGATATGGAGCCGGAGCCAAAACAAAACCAAAAAGCCGTGGGGGCAGAGACAAAAGGAAAACAAGAACCTCGCAAAAAGTTCCAAGACAAACCCCCGACCAGGTTCTGCCCCCGCCAAAAGCAAAAGGAAAACAAAGCGAGCGGAGCCGGGGTCGGAGCAAAACCCGAAACCATTAGCATGAGAAGGGTTCCAAAACCCGATTCCACTTCGGTCCTGCGCCCGCCAAAGGAAACAAAACAAAAGACAAGCGAAGAGGCAAAGCCGGGAAAACAACCAGCGACCGACACAGGGCAGAAAGGAAAACAAACACCAAACACACGGAATCAGAACCAGGATGGATGCGTGAACAGGAACTAGAACTTTAGAATTTGGAAAAGTTCTAGTTTCGTTCAAGCATCTGTTCTGCCCCCGACTCTGAAAGAAAAAACCAAGGCAAGCAAAAGAGAAAGGGGAACCAAACTAAAATCCCAAAAACGGGGAAATGAAAAGCTAGGAAAAACCCTAATGCAAGCCGCCCCACCGGAGAGATGAATGCTAGCACATTGGGCTCAACCCTTGTGGGAGCCCATTTAACCCACGTGCCAAAATAAAAAACACCCCATAGCTAAAGATTTGTCATGAAAAACATGAGTACACAACTAGACAATGAGAGAACTAGAAATGGCACTAACACCATCCTCCATCTTTTTCCACTTGCACATGAAAATAGATTTAATTGATTTATTAAATTCCTATTTTCCTCAACAAGGCATCTTTTTGGAATATTCTCCAAGTTTGAATTCAAAAATCCAAGTTGACATGTACATCCAACAAGGAATTTACTCCATCTTACATGTCCTTTGCCTTGAGCCAAGTGGCATTTAATGCATTTTCCCTTCCCTCTTGAAAGTCATTTCAACAAAATTCAAATTCAAAAATAGGCATTTATTGGCACAATCCTCAAAACTTGCACATCCTCCATCCACTCATAGATTGACAAGTGGCATCTTGCCATTGGATGAATGTTAGTCCCACATTGCTCAATTTTGGACATTCATCCTTCAATCTCATCTATAAATAAGAGGCTTCATTCCTCATTTGATCATCCACAAATTATGCAAAGTTACCATGCTCAAATATCTATCAAATTCCTTCCATCACCATTGAGTCTTAGCTAGGTTATGCAGGTTTTTAGCTTGGAGCTCTCATCAAGCATCAACAAAGTGGATCACTCATCAACATTCATCAACATACATCAATCTTGCATCATAGGAATTGGGAAAGGGCCAATTTTCACATCAAATTAGCACTAATTCCCCCATGGGATCATGAGTTTACTAGTTTAATTAGGATTCAATCTCAATTTTGTTATTTCATTGTGTTCTTCATTGATTTTTTTCCTAATTTGAACTTTGTGAATGGATTTCATGGGGAATCCTTGTTCTTGCTTGCAATTTCTAATCTAATATGTTTGTTCTTATTGTTTTGCGGGTATTAGGATTGGGGTTCATACACTACTTAGGACTGATTTCACAAATTTGTCATCATAGCTAAAGTGAGGAAAATTGTTCCATTTCTCTAACCTCTTCATGACTAGGTTTAAGTACTCAGGTTTTATCAAGAAATCATCACCAATAAGCTCATTTTTCCAAATGTCATTCAACTTTGTGTGGGTTGAATTCCTCAAACTTTACACGAATATACATCCTTGTGTCCTCGGTCAACATAAATCCATGAGGGATTGACGAGAATGCGCCCATGGGGTCATCTTTGAAAACTTTTGAGTAATATTTTCTATAAGAGAGTCTTGGCCTCTCTGACACTTTAACGACTATAGGGGTTGCCATTCTTCCAATTCTGAATTCAGACAACTCAAACAACACAAAACACAACTGCATAGAAGATTAAAATACATTTTTCTTCACAATGAACGACATCTAGGGTTTGCACAACTCGAACTCCAAATCTCCTCAAGAATTTTCCAAAAGCTCTTCAACTTCTTCAAATGCATGAATGATCAAAATGCCTTAATCATTTCCTTTATAAAATAAGGATCTACCCTAATTCACATTAAATGCAACAGATTTCAAAAATCTGCTAAAAAATCTTCTCTTTTACTCAAACAAACCCTAATTTGCTACACAAAAGATCATTCCTTCCTGTTTTCTTTTGGTTCCTTTTCCAAAAAAATTTCTTATTTATTCTTCACATTTCATCCTCGTTCCAGCCTCTGACACACCATTTATCTAAGGGGGTCTCATAATTTTCTGATAATGCTCCCCCTACGACCTTGGTTGGTCTAATTACTGAATAAATCATCTGTGCCAGATGAGGGAATAGACTCATTAGTAGTCTTTGGTTCTTCTTTCTTCCTCCAAATATTATTCATCTCTTGCTTAATCTCATCTTTTTCAACTTTCTTCATAGATTTATTCTTTTTTACCAAATTGGTCTCCTTACTCTTCTTTCTTTTTCAAACTCTTAAAACATATCCTAGTTTGTTGTAGTTATAGCAGCCAATATTTATCTGATTAGATTGACTTCCACTAACTCTTGTTCTACACTGATTAGCTTTATGTCCATACTTGTTACAAGTATAATAGTAGCCATTAAAGGATTGATTCATTCTTCCTCTATTAAACTAATTCATCATTAGGGTTCTGCATTCACTTGCCCTAAGTCCAATTCTTTTGCATACAAAACATTGACCAGTAAAAGGACCAGGGAGCTAATTCATCCAACTTCTACATTATGTTGCCTTGTGACCAAATTTGTTGTATGAAAAGCAAGTTCCATTAAAAGAAGGATACCTTTTTGCATTAGGTTGTCTCACTGGAGGTCTCCTAGGAGAGTTCCTTGAATTTCCTTTCTGCTTTCCTTTATTATGAGTCTTCTGATTGTCCATAGCTTTAGAAATTTCACCGGTATCATTTCCCAGACCACCTTTGTCTTTACTAGTTTTCTGTCCTGCAATCAATTCATTAAGCCTGTCTGAGCTAGATTTGAAATTGTTCTCACATATTTTCACCTTCTCTAGATCCACTTTTAGGTTCATAACTTCTTGTTCAAGCTTGGTGCAATCTTTAGACTTTCTTTGTACCAACTTGTTCAGACACTCTTCATTTCTTTTCTTCTCCTCTACTTGCACTTTCAAACCGAAAATATCTTCATTAGCCTTCTTCAACTGATTAGTTACTTCCTTATGCCTATCTTTGACCTTTTCAATTGCTCCTTTATCATTCATTTCCTCCATCTTCAAGATCTCCCTCAAGATGTTAGGCTTTTTTGGAGGAACCAAGCTCTGATACCAATTGTTGAATGTCCAAGATACAAAGAGGGGGGGTGAATCAGTATCTTCTTAAATTTTCTGATTAGATACCATCCAATTATTCCAATGCATACAATAGAAAGGATAAGTAAAAGCGTTAACAAAACATGAAATCAAAGGACACATGAACACTAGGATTTTATGTGGAAAACCCAAAATGGGAAAAACCACAATGAGTGTTAGATCACAATATAGTATAACTAGTTATAAGATATTACAAAATGAGTGGCTCACTGCCAGGACTCACTGTCCAAAAGTAAAGGATCACTACCTATAGAATTACAATGACAAAAATGCTTTCAACCAGAAAATGAATTGATAGAGTACACCTAATGAGTGTAGATTCAGTTCCAATGAAGCTCAGTAAATTGAATTGACACACTTCATCATATTCACTCTTCTTCACACTCTCATTCACATCATAACCATTACCATTATCAATCTTCAAAAATTGTCCAATATATATATTTGATTTCTTCGTAAGCATCAATTAGGTCGACCTAATTAGATGCACTTCTCATTCACCAAAAATACTAGTTGTCGGCTTTAGGATTTCACAAAAACTTCTCAAAAAGCAATTCACACATCCAACATGCTACAACAAGTCGACATGGACCTAAAATAGTTTGCACATATATCCACATAACAAAATTTAATTCACCATTACACAATACATCCATTAGGTTGGCCAAGGATAGACCTAATAACATAATTACAAATACTAGTGTAACACCGATACACCATACGAGCATTTGGATACATGAGATCTCAAATGTACATGCTCCCGACGTCTACAAACCATTTCCTAGAACCACTAGCAACATTAATCACCAAAAAACAAATGTGGACCAAAATACCAGAGGATGTAAGCAAAATACCTGTTTAGATACCAGACCAGAATACCAGAACAACTTTAGACTTGATCTTTTAATTGCAATTCATATATCATGGCGACATCAATGACAACACAAAATAACAAAATGATATGTTCTTCTTCATTTTTCCAATAGTATGAAGATAATTAATATTTAAAATATCATAGGTTTAAAGGACATGATACATCCAAGTGTATGAAGATAAAGAACTACATCTAGAATCTCTTCGATAGAGGTGAGATAGAAATTGAAGTTCATACATACAACTCATCCAATGAACAATTAGGTATTTATAAGGAACCTTTTCTTGAATATGGAAAACATAGAATCTCCTCATCCAAAAATATTTTTCCATATAATTACACTCATCATGTCCAAAGCTCTCCATCTAATGATTCTGTTGTAGGAAGAATTAATGAGTTTCCTTATTACATAGCTACCATAACTATTAAAAGGTCTAATTATGTCATCACCACACACCAAGGTAGGGTAACTATCCAAGTATATTAATCCTCATCCACACAACCATTCAACCAATACAAAATCCTAGACCATCTTGGTAAAACACCCACCACATATCCATCTTAAATATCTTGAAAATATCTCCCCCACAAGGAAATCCTAGAACAATATTTGTGTGAATCCTAGATCCCAATTGATATTAAGATGGAACATTTTCAAGATATTAAAGTACACCTATTCTCACCTCATCACTTAGTATTTACTAAAAAATACTTGACATCCAAAGATACATCCCATAATATATCACTATACATTGAAGCCTTCATCCATAAGTATAAAATCAAACACACCCTTATAGATGGTGGGTCAATATTAAATATATCTACCTTAAAATTAATAAGAAAATTAGGATATTATGAAGGAATCATATATCCCCAAAAGAAAATAACTATCAAGGCATATGATGATGCTAAGTGTTAATCAAAGGAACTATAAAGTTGCCAATTCAAGTTGGTATTGGAACCATGGAGACTATATGCCAAATATTAGACCTTTATCTCCCTTAAAATATCCTCCTTGACCACCCATAAATACATTTCATGTAAGCCATACCCTCCACCTATCATCAATGTATAAAATTCCCATATCAATGTACATAAGTCGCTTTCCTTGTTGATTCCCAATCCTTCCAATATTGCAAATTTTTGGAAGGTAGCTATAATCACTCCCATCATTATGCAATCAATGATTCCACTTTTCCATCATTATCATACATCAATCCATCAACACTTACATAGAACCATTAATTCTCACACCACCACTCTTGAGATCAAGGGTAAAATTAAGGGCAAAGGATGTGGAGAGTATAAACTAAAAAATTCATTATATGTAGAAAAACTCCCACTTTCTCCTAAGTCCCATGGTCAACCAAAGAATTCCTCATCAAAATATGAATTCAATATCAAGACCAAGGAAACCAATTTCATATCTTGGGGCTTCTTAGAAAAGGAAAATATTGATGGTGACATTACCTCATGTCTCTACAAGGATGAACAACCACCACTACCAACAAAAAATATCCTAAAGGTCAATAAATATGCAATAATATGGGTTACAAAGACAAGGGTCTTTGAAAAAATAAACAAGGAATACTAGAACCTTTGAATCCAATGAATATTCCTATATAGCAAGGGATAGGGTATGAATCACCTGAAATGGTGCCTACAAAGCCTAAGTCCACTCACACTAAAGTAACAAAAGTTTCTTCTACTGTCAAAAACACCAGAGAGGATGCATATAAGGAAATTTTTGAATATATCACCAAAATATTTCAAGGCACTAGCATATACACCATTACACCATCTACTCCCATTGATCTCACACTCTTATACCCTAATTTGATAGATTGGGTCCAACAAGGACCTCTAGTTTAGGACATGTTTAAAAATGATGAAGCAATCATAGAACTAAAGGGAATATGTGATAATGTACTATTGGGAGACCATAAAATAGGATTTTAAATTATATTAATAATGAGGAATACTTTTGGGAATAGGTCAACTCCCTTGGTCATAAAAGTAAAAAGTGAAAAAGTAAAAGTCCCATAGTGAAAACCTTGATGAGGTGCTATCAGATAATGAAAAAGTAAAAAAAATGATGTATCCTCTAGTAAAAACTTCTCCAAGGTCCTAGAAGATGATGAATTTGACTTACCCTCTATAGTACCCCATTATCAAGAAATATCTACAATATTGGATGAGGAAACAAAAGAAATCAATTTGGGCATCGAGGAAGACCCTAACAATACCTTCATAGTCTCTTCTCTCATAGATGAATAAAATAAAAACATGATAGTTTTCCTCTAGAAAATGTATACAAAATTTGCATGGTCTTATGCTAATATGCCAGGTATCGATCCATCAATACTAGTGCATCACTTTGAGATGCTAAACCAATTAATAAAATATTTGAAAAATGCATCCACAAATTAATCTTTTGGTAAAATAATTTTTTTAAAAACTCATGGAAATGGAATTCATACATCCTATTGATTATCTTGAATGGGTGTAAAAAAAAATTTAGTATCTAAATTATATAGGGGCATTCATGTTTTTATTGATTTCAGATACCAAAATAAGGCATGTACAAAGGATTACTTTCTTCTCCATAATATAGACATCATTTTTTATCTAAGGGACATGTGATTTTATCACCTGTGAATGAATTTTAAAGATATAAATAAAAATATAATCACCATAGAATACCAACATAAAATAACTTTTCCAATAGTGGCATGGTGTTGTTTGCCTCCTACAATGATCTAATAACTAAGCCTTTACAACCATGATTCAAAGATTGGACATCTAACCTAAATTTCTATTTCAATCATCATGAAGGTGCATTTAACTTGTCAACCCAAGGACGTGAACTTGAAATGGGTCAACACAGTATGTGCACTAGGAACCCAAAGTAGCCATTTTCATTCTACAACTAAGAAAGACATAATGTTGAAAGTAAATTGCTTAGAAAGGAATAAAATGAATGCTAACCATCAATGAACAATTACACCAAGCTGAAATGCATAGCAAGAATGAAAATTTTAGCAAACAAATAGGGCACTACTCTGTTTGCGTTGGCTGCAGGAACATTCACAAAATGGAATTCTAGTGGTTGCAGGAACAGTCGGTGCCAAATTTTTAACTAATTACTAAACAATAAGTAATAATAAACTAATACTAAACTAAAGGAAAGATTACTCACTAAGTGGCCCCCCTTGGATAAGTATCCTTTAAAACTATTGAGAAATCAGATGCTCGAACTCAACTTTATTTTATTCACTGTAAATCATGAGTACAAAAGAGTAATATATTTGGATTATTGAAAACTCAAGAATGCAAGTACAATATCAAATCTTGCAACCTTTAGAGAAGGAGCATTTGATCTTTATTTATATTATCAACTAAACAAGGCAGTCAAATCCATGGCCAAGTGGACGCCATTTAGGGAAAATAGAGAAAGTGGAGTGGTGGTGGTTACGCATGCATGGAATCTGGTTAGACATGCAAGTCCAAACACAAATTTAGCACAACAGTAATGCCCACATCTGCTCAACTAGCATTAAAGTCCACTACAAGGTGGTTACATTCAGTTTGCATGAGGAATCTCCTACCGTCGACCTCCTTTTAATTTTGAGCAATTCCTTTGTTGAACGTTATGGTGCATTCCTAGTTGGCAGTGTCTTCCTCAATTTAGCATCCTCAACTTATTTGCATGGCAATGTTAGTACAAACAATAATTGCATATCTATAACCACCTTAAGGAACATTCATTAACCACATGCAATATTAATATAGACAGTCCATATAACATGTCGTTATCATTAAAGGTTTGCAAGAATAAGATTAAGCCCAATGTTTATAGTTTGAGGAAAATATCATAAAAGTTATCAAAATTTAATGTCAAATTCCATGGTAACTTCAACAAATAAACCATGAATTCTACCCAAAACTAGACCATATTCTAGACTCATCACTCCCCCCAACCTAAGATCTTGTTGGTCCTCCAGGAGGGGAAAGGCTATTCTTTGCTTGGCCAACCCTATGAAATTTGCAACTGACAATTGTCCCACATTAGAGTGTGTTGTGTGTGAATCATGATCCCAATAAAATCCTCCCAATCTTTCAAATCTGCTCCATCTCTGTCTCTCTGTAGCAATATCATATTGGTAGAACCTAAAGTTCGGTAAAGGCCACATTAGGATGGGTGGCTGAAAAGTTAGGGGAAGCCAGAATCACCCTTTTTTCCTTCCAATGTGAATATATCTGTCAATCCTTTTAAGAGCTGCTGCATAGTTCTGGATGGAATGAGACTCAACCTATTTGAGATCATCAGTTAGGTTGTTCCATCTTTGTGAGAGGTATCTCTTCATGGTTTCCTCTTTTGGTTTTTCCTTTGCCTCATACTCACTATAAACTACTTCTATCCAAGACATAATCCTATTACCATAGCTAGGTTTGAAAATCATTCTATGTCATTCCTTGAAAATATCCCCTGGATTCCTTGATTCATCCCTAATGGGCAGAGGGATGTTAGAATCCAATTGCTTATAAGCCCCATATTGTTGTCCCCAACTAATCTCATTTTAAACCCAAGACATAAATGCGCTTAATTGGACATTGCCAACATACAACAACATATTCCAATCATGGTATTTAGTTACAACATAATTATGCAAATAAAAATCACACAAGTTCTTCATTTCAGGGGAAGCAATCCGATAAGCATTGAAAAATTCAACAGGGGTCTCAATAGAAGGGTTCAAACCTGAGACAATTCTTGCAAGTCTAAAAGAGAGATATTTCTCCTTCAAATGTAGAGCATAGACCCTTGGAGGGGTCCTACATTCCAAAATTTGTGGTACCAAGGCTGCCATATCATCCACCTTCTTCTTCAAGATGGAAATTTCTACATCTTTATCTTCAATCTCCTCATCTCTCTTTTGTATTTCCTTCTTCAATCTACATTTTTCCTCCTTCCATTCCTTTCTCTTTTTTGCATCTCTTTCCATAAATTCATGGCTACCTGGTGCATTGAAAAATCAAGGGGGTTATGTATTCCTACCAACATCTTCTCTGACACTAATGCTAACTGCAAGGATTCAGGTTGTCCCATCAATTCTAGCTATAGGGGTACTGATTGTTTTCCCAATTCAGGTTGTTGCTACAGGGACTCCTGCTCCTATTTTGGCTATTATTGCAGGATCTCTTGTTGTAGGACTTCTTGCTCATGCTGCAGGAAATCCTGATTTTCCTCAAACTCTTGATTTTCAACTTGTTCTGCAATATTGGCAAGATCAACCAATGTTATGTTTGTTGTTGCCTTAAATATATCTTCCTCCTTGACATTCTCTTGCCCCATCGGAGCTTCTATGTCCTCCTATGGTATTTCTCTAGAAGTAGGGCTTTCCTGCAGAGGCATACCAAAGGCTGGCTCGACTAGTCTTGCTTTCCTAGGAGGGATCTCATGTTTTTCTTTGGCTATAGGATGAACAGTGTGAGCCTTTCTCTTTTTAGAGCTCAACACCTCTTTTTCTATCAACTACCTTTTGGATTTTCCTTTTCTCATTTTTAGTTCTCTCTTTTTTGCCCTAGTTTTCATCAGGGTGCCAAGTGGAATGTTGTCATTAGAATCTAAGGAGAAGCTTTATTTTTCTAAGTGCTATGTTCTAGAAGAACTAATTTCTATGGTTTCTTCTACTGTAGGAGGGTTTACACTAGTGCCTATGCTAGAGGTTGAAGCACTAAGAGTGGCTTCAGCCGTGCTCAATCTCCTACTAAACCTATGGGGTTGAGGTAAAACCCTAGGTTGCAAGTGATCAAGTCTAATTTAATCAATTTTTATGATTCCCATGCCATTCCAAATACATCATACAAAGACTTCTCAACTAGCAATTTAATCAAAAAATGGTGGGAAACAAAATTTTCCCTACCTTTTTGGGTCTCGACCACCATAATTGAGAGAAGGTTGTATAACACGTTCGACACATTCATCCTCCTCCCATGCCTCATGTGAATCAAAAGCTTGAAGTGCACGAAATGAAAATTTGACTGCGACCCTCACAGGTGATGTATTTTATGACATAAACAACTATCTGCTTCCATGTTTTGAGTAGAGACATTCTCTTCGTACCCTATTTATCTATGCTCGATGAAGGGTCATTTGGCTCTATAAATTCGGACCTAGCTGATTTGGCATCTTTGGAAGCAGGGTAATTTTCACCATCAACAGGTAACCCTGTAACTTCTGTAATTCTTTCTTTAGTTGCTATGACCTCCAACACTTTTACCATGGCCTTCCCTTGCTATGACCTGCAGTTTCTGAATTTGACTAGGCAAGGTGCATCTTGCAATAATACATCATGCACTATGGGATCATTTTGAATTAACCCACCTCCCATTGTTTGCAATCAAACAAATACTCTATGGTTTCTTTCCTGCAATTCTATTTGAAAATCAAATTCACCTTCCTGCAACACTTGCTAACTTCAATGCCTATGTCGACTAAATTTTTCTTTTTTTAACTTACCCTTTTGTTTGCAATGCAACTTGAGATATGACAGGGCCAATAGTGGCAAGGAAGGAGTAATAAAGGAAAGCTATAATGACGACAAATGGCGGCAGCAGTTGGTATCACCTCACACATGTAAGCCGTCCTCTCACTCATATTTCAAATCAGCTCAATTTAAATTTTGCTAATGTAGACCAGCATGGACTAACACGTGGGAAAAATATTCACATCTTTTTCTCCCCCCAACCTAAATTTGGGCATGCGTACACACATGCGAAATGATGATTTGACAGGGTAGGGAATATTGGCATGCTATAGGGAATGTCCATACTAATGTACATCAATTAAATGAATGCACTTAAAGATAATTAAGATATAGCAATTAATGCACGCATACCTGAATGTGTGGATGATTCATTGCAAAGATTGTGGAGAAAGGACCATTCGCCTTTTAAAGGAATAAGTTGAGAAATTAATGAAGATGAGGTGGAATGAGGTGGAGTGAAGTGATGGAAGAGAGAGAAAAGTGGAAATGGATGGGTGAAGAAATGGACTCCCATGGAAGTGAAAGTCTTTGTTATCACAAGTACGTACCTTAATTAGCCAGAAGGAGGGACACTAGGTCCACTTCCTTCAGTTGTAGGAAGCTCAAATGCTACATGCTAAGTGTATTGCTGTAAGAACTCCTCCTTGGAAATTGGCTTGTGATATAGTTTGAGGTGATAACCATTGACAAGCAACTTAAATCTAACTGGGTCAATAGTAATGAGTTGTACATCACCATTAGGAAACACCTCAGTAACTTTATATGATCCTAGCCACCTTGTTTGTAATTTCCTACACTTTCCTGATATCTTGAGTCATAGAGTAGGGTCCAATCTCCTGGTTGGAATTTCTTGTCCTTGATAAATTTGTCATGCCACTTGATTCTCTGATTCTGCACTACCTCTGTATGATGCAAGGCCGCTCTTCTCATCTCATCCAAAGCATTTAGCTACATGATTCTTGTTGCAGGAAAAAATTCATATACGGGTTGATTATCTTCTAATGTAGTCAACCTTGAAAGAAAATTTGCAACATTGGCCTTCCCTGGCTTATCCATAATGGTTATATCAAACTCCTGCATCAACAATAACCCAATAACCATCTTGTCAGTCTACTTGTGATCAATGGTTTATTCATGAGATGCCTAATGGCTACATGATCAGTGTGCACAAATATTTGGTAACCTATTATGTAATGTTTGAATTTGTTTAGGGCATAAATCACTGCCAAAATTTCCTTTTCTGTCACTGTATAATTGAATTTAACTCCTTGCAAATTTTTGCTGACAAAATAAATGGAATTTTCAATAGATCTTCTTTATGTCCTAAGACTACTCATGTGGCATAATCTGATGCATCAGTATGGATGTGAAAAGGAAGCTCCCAATTAGGTCCTTTGAGTATAGGAGCATGAGTCAAAGCTACCTTTAAGTTAGAAAATGCCTTGTCACAAGCTTCAGTCCACTGGAATTCAACATCTTTAGTGAGAAGAGTATACAATGGTGCTGCTACCTTGCTGAAATCCTTGATGAAACACCTATAATATCCTACATGGCCCAAGAAACTCCTAACATCCTTTTGTTTTGCAGGTGTGGGTAGATTTGTGATCACCTCAATCTTGGCAGGATCTACTTGAATTCCCTTGTGGGAGATGTAGTGGCCAAGAACTACACCTTCCTGCATCATCATGAAGCACATTTCATTGTTTAAGGATAGGTTTTGGTCTTCACATCTTTGTAGGACTCTCCTAATATTTTTGAATGATTGATTAAAATCAACACCATAAGTGGTAAAGTCATCCATATAAATTTCCATGCAATCATGAGAAATGTCTGAAAATATGCTAATGACTGCCCTCTAAAAAGTTGCAGGTGCATTACATAAGCCAAATGGGAGTACCGAGTAGGCATAGGTCCCCCATGGATAGGTAAATGTGGTCTTCTCCTAGTCCTCCGGTGCAATTTGGATCTAGTTGTAGCTGTTGAATCCATCTAGAAAAGAAAAGTATTGCTTTCTTGCAAGTGTGTCCAAAACTTGATAAATGAAGGGTAAGGGAAAATGGTCCTTCTTGGTGGTAGCATTAAGTTCCCTATAATCAACACAAACTCACCATTTCCCCCCTTTCTTGGGAACAATCACTAATGGAGACACCCACTGGCTATCTGAAATGGGGTAGATAAATCTTGCATCTAGTAATTTTTGCAATTCCCCTTTTACAATTTCTCTTAGTGCAGGGTTAATTATTCTTTATGGCTATCTTAGTGGGGTGCAATCATCTCTGATTGTAAATTCTGTGTGTACAAAGTTTAGGGTCCAATCCCTTTATATCATGATAATCCCATGCAAATGCATGTTGATGGGTCCTTAATAAGTTTTCCAATAACAATTGTTGTTCTTCACTTATTTTACTGTTAACATTCAGATAATTTCCTTCTAACACATGTACTTGTGTAGTTAACTCTATCATGGTTGAACATGATACCTTTAGTTCATATGGTAGCAATGTATGAGACATACCTATTGTTGCAAGAAGTTTGTTTGTAGGAACGGTGGTTGTAAGAAGAGTGGCTACAGGAAAAGAGTCTGCAGGAACAATGGTTGTAGAAAGAGCAGGCAAAAGTGTCTTGATTGGAGTATCAGAATGAGAAGATGATGCTTCCTCCACTTCACAATGGTTCTTAATGATGTTAGCCAATACTTCATCCTCATCTTGAAGCTGCATGAAAGAGATTTTTCCTAACATCATAAGTTGCACCACAAAATTAACTTCCTCGGCCTCTTCACCAACATGTGGCCATATGGGATTATCCTTAGCATGAGATGGTTGAGCAGGAGGATAAAGGAAACAAATTTTAGTGCTCTTCCCATCTGAAATAGTCATGTCACCTGACCAACATCCAATATATGCATCTTCAGTTGCTAACCATGGCCTTCCAAGAATAATGGGATACCCGCCTAGTGTAGCTTTAGGAGAAAGAATCATAAAGTCTGTTGGGTACTCTCAGAAGTCTAAAACTACCACAAGATCCTCCACTATACCATCAAGCTTAATAGTAGAACTATTAGCAAGTTGTAGGACAATAGGAGTAGATCTCATGCTTGCAACATTTAGCTGTTACAGGATGTCCTTGTTCATTACATTTATTTCTGCCCCTAGATCAATTAAAGCATTCTTAATTTGGATCTCGTTTATAACAACTGCTACCACAAGACTACTTGGGTCATTGTACTTGGGGATAGTCACTTTTCCAAGCATGATGTCAACTAGCTGTACCACCACATGAACTATAGTTGGGTCTTTCTTCTTCCTACCTGGCTTCTTGAGGCATGCTTCCTTGATTGCCTTGTCATAGGTTGGAACATCATTTATGGCCTGAAATAGAGGTATTTGGACACATATATGCTTCAGCTGATCCAAGATGTCAAAAGTTGTATCCTCCTTTTCTTCCTTATTCTTGGAAACTTCCAATCTTTGAAGAAATGGTGGTTCTGATTTAGTCTGCATGACTTGGGCTAGTTCAGGATTTTTAGATGCACTTGGTTGAATGGGATCATTCAGAGGTTCCTCCTCCTCTTCCACATGAAGCTCAGTGATAATGGGCTTGGAAGGGGCTAGTAGATTAGTTTCTGAACACAAATGGATGTCACTTACACTCGTAGAATATGCAAGGAATTAATTTGAATCAACAGAGAATGTAGGTTGCTATTGTGGTTTGTTATTTGGATTCAGTGTGGGATGAGCTGGTAGCTGAGTAGGTTTAGGTGCATTTGAGCTTAGATTAGCAGGTGGAGGCACTATAGTAGGCTACTGGGGCTGAGAAGGTGGCTGCATGTAACTGGTTGTTTGGGTAGGCCATTGCTATCCTCCCTTCCATTGATTTGTTTGCTACCAATTTCCTGGAGATGGCTGTCGATGCCCTTGAAATTTTTGTCAATTCCCCTGAGGTTGCTGCCACTAGGGTGGAGAGTTTTGATGATTGGTCCAAGAATTTAGAGGGTTACTCCAAGGCTGTGGTGGATATCCTCCATAGCTAGATGGATATGGAGGCTGCCATTGGTTACCAGATGAATAGGAATTAAAATATGGCCTAGCATAAGATAGTGGATTTGGTGGCATACCTTGTCTTGGAGCCCAAGGCTTCCTTTGTGCAACATAGTAGACTTGGTCTTCTTCAATCTAGATTGGTTTGAACTCAGGTGGAATCTTCTTGCTTTCAAGATTAGCTACCATCTTGCATCTGTAGTCCCTCACCTTTTGTCTACAGTGGGAGCAATACTCTGTCAACATTGTCTCTACCTCCTCTTGCTTCTTCTTGGCCTGAAGTGTATCTAGCTAAGTAGCTAGATTGTTTATAATGTCTTGCTTGAAGTCTGCCAACAGATGAGTAATCTCCATTCTTGAAACTCCATCGGTAGTTGACTTACCCATGGAAGATTGGTAAGCTCTCCCTTTGCTTGAAGATTCCCTAGAGTAGTTATGGAATATTTTCTTGATATCTTCCCAAGGAACTTGGGAGATATCTCTTCCTCCCATGAGGTCCAAGGCATCAGTGCAGCTATCATTGATTCCTCTCAGGAAAAGAAACTTTTGTGAGTCTTAATTGAGTGTATTGTGTAGAGATTTTTGTAGGAAAAACAAAAACCTTGCAATATAATCTTCCAGGCTCTCATCTTCCTTTTGTTGCATCTTGAAAATGTCACCTCCTCTCATGTCATTGCCCCTGCAATATTCCTTGTATTCTCAAGGAATTTTGTCTTCATGTCTTCCCAAGTCTCCATAGTATCTCTGCCTAGGCTCATGAACCATCTTAATGCAGCCTCTTTCAGAGTGGTAGGAAATAGCTTAAGCCTATGGGAATTAGTGGTATAATCATAACTCCTATAGAGTATGTCAAACTCAAACAAAAAGGTATTAGGATCTTTTATGACAAGTCCATACAACTTGGGGAGTGCTAAAGCAGGGATGTTTTTTATGTTGTCAACTTCATTCTAATGGGCAATGGGGAAAGGAAAAGCTGGTTTGTTAGGCCTGTTCCTATTTGTGTCACCCATGCCTGCTTGATGTAGTTCCAAAGCAAAGGGGTTCTCAAGCTGATTTTGGTCTTCAGAGGAGACTTCAGAGCTAGTCAGATTAGGAAATGCATTAGAAAAGGGGTGTGGATCTTCTTCTTCTTCTTCTCTTGGTAGGTTCTAATATTCAACTAGCTGGAATGGATTAGGATTGTTAAGAAGGAATCTCCCATAAGCATCCCTTCTCCTTCCTCTATGCATGCAGTATTACTCACTATCAACCAACTCACACAAATAATTGGTAAAGAATAAGGGGGGTCATTACTTCCTAAATGGGGGTATACTAAGAACAAATTCCATAAACACTACAACAAGAAAAACTACCAATGACTCCAAAGAACTCCCTAGTTTGACACCATCCCCAACAATGATGCGAAAAATGTTCGCCTCCTATAATGATCTAATAACTAAGCCTTTATAGCCATGATTCAGAGATTGGACATCTAACCTGAATAGCTATTACAATCATCATGAAGGTGCATTTAACTTGTCAACCTAGGGACGTGAACTTGAAAAGGGTCAACACAGTATGTGCACTAGGAACCCAAAGTAGCAATTTTCATTCTACAACTAAGAAAGACACAATGCTGAAATTAAATTGCTTAGAAAGGAATAACATGAATGCTAACCATCAATCAAAAATTACACCAAGCTGAAATGCATAAAAAGAATGAAAATCTGAGCAAACAAATAGGGCACTACTCTATCTGCATTGATTGTAGGAATAGTCATAGAATGGAATTCTAGTGGCTGCAGGAACAGTCGGTGCTAGATTTTTAACTAATTACTAAACAACAAGTAATACTAAACTAATACTAAACTAAAGGACATATTACTCACCAAGTGGGCCCCCTTGGATAAGTATCCTCTAAAACTACTGAGAACTCAGATGCTCAAACTCAGAACTTTATTTTATTCACTATACATTGTGAGTACAAAAGAGTAATATATCTGGATTACTGAAATCTCAAGAATTCAAGTACAATATCAAATCGTGCAACCTCTAGAGAAGGAGCATCTGATATTTATTTATACTATCAACTAAACAAGGCAATCAACTCCATGACTGGGAGGACACCATTTAGGGAAAATAGAGAAAGTGGAGTGGCAGAGGTTATGCGTGCATGGAATCTGGTCAGACATGCAGGTCTAAATGCATATTTAGCACAACAATAACACCCGCATCTTCTCAACCAGCATTAAAGTCCACTACAAGGTGGTTACATTTGGTTTGCATGAGGAATCTCCTATTGTCAAACTCCTTTGACTTTTGAGTGATTTCTTTGTTGGATGTTATGGTGCATGACCAGCTGGTAGTTTCTTCCTCAATTTAGCATCCTCAACTTATCTACATGGCAATGTTAGTATGCACAATAATTGCATATCTATAACCACCTTAAGGAACATTCATTAACCACATGCAAAATTAATATAGACAGTCCATATAACATGTTATCATTAAAGGTTTGTAGGAATAAGATTAAGCCCAATGTCTATAGTTTGAGGAAATATCATAAAAGTATCAACACTTAATGTCAAAGTCCATGGTAACTTCAACAAAAAAACCATGAATTCTACCCAAAACTAGACCATATTCTAGACTCATCAAGCCATGTGATGGTTAAGTTGTTGTGTTGTTGTTCTTGCCATCAAGGTTCAAACCCCATTGGGGTGTTATTGTTGAGTGTTTACATTGGGGATGAGGTCCCCCATTTGCAACCTCACCAGTTCATAGCTCTAGGTCAAAAGTGTTTACCCATCTAAATAAAAAAACATAAAACAACTTTTTATCACTTCTTAGATGTCTTTTTCTATCAAGTGATGTGATTTGGGATTAAGAATGTTGAGGCCACATGTTAAAGAGCCGTGACAGTAATATTTCATGATCTTATTCATTTTATCATGGAAGAATACATTGATGATATTTTGGTAAAATTCATGACAAGGGAGACACATTTGGGTACTTGAACAAATATTTGATCAACTAGCCAAATACCAAGTACGCCTAAATCTTAAGAAATGTGTCTTTGGTATAACTTCAAGAAAACTCTTAGGTTTCATTGTGTCACAGATAGTCATTGAAGTAGATCCAAATTTTTTTAAGGATTTCATTGAAATTCCTCCTCCCAAAACTTTAAAGAAGCTCCATAGTCTTCAGGGAAAGCTTCAGTCCTTCCAAAAATTCATCACATCTTTAAGATAAACGTAATCCATTCTCACATCTCCTCCACAAAAAAATGATCTTTCAATGGGGTACTCAATGTCAATAGGCCTTTGATCAACTCAAAAAATTCCTTGCACCACCTCCTATGCTTATGCCACCCATGTCATGCAAGCCCCTCTTGTTGTATATTTCTGCCATATTAGTGGGGGCACTCTCAAGACATCATGATGAATATGAAAAAGAAAGATCTATCTACTATATCAATTGTAACTTATTGGGATATGAGATAAATTACCCACCTATGGAATGAGAATGTCTAGTAGTGGTCTTCAGTGCCCAAAAACTTAAACATTACATGCCCAATGAAAAAAAGAGATCATCTAAAAAAATAGATCTACTCAAGCACTTGTTATCTAAATAAAATCTCATTGGAGGAATATAAAAATGGGCTATGGTCTTAATTGAATTATACATTAAGTATATAAATTGAAAAGAAATAAAGGGATGGGTGATAACATATCAACTAGTTGAGGCACTATTAGTTAATCATCCACATATTTCATAATTTCCAAATGAAGCAATATTTTATATCTCTAAACAAACACAATATAAATTATAGTTTGATGGCTCCCACACTCAATATGGTTCAAGAGCAGGAGTCTTATTTTTCACACCATAAGAAGAATGCATCCCTAAAGCATAAGGATAGGATTTTAATGCACAAATAATATTTTAGAGTATGATACATTGATCATAGGACTTAGAATGGATATTCAATGGAAAATAATAGATCTACAAGTTTATAGAGATTTCCAACTCTTTATCAAACAAGTAAATTATCAATATAAAAAAAATATGACAAGATACTCCCATATAAAAGAATGGTTGACAATTTCAAGGAGTATTTCTCCCAAATTCTATTTGAGAAAGCCCCTCATCTAAAGAAAAAATTAGTAAAATTCATGGCTACTAACGGATCATTATTGGATATGCCTCATAATAGTCAAAAATGTCAATTCTTGGTGGAACAACTATTAATCCCATCCTATGATGTCCTCAATACAAAATTATTATGAAAACTTATTGGTCCCAACTATCCTTGGTATCATGACCTAAAAATTCCTCCACAATAATACCCTCCCAACTAGCCTATCCAACACCCAACAAAAAAAAAATCCTGTATTCATCCCACTTCATAATTTTCAGCGATACACTTTATTAAAGGAGCTTTAATGTAACCCTCCTAAGGTGCTTAGACATAGACAAGGCCAAAATTTCTTTAGGTGAAGTGCATGAATGTATCTATGGTACACATTATAGAGGAATCACCCTTGCTAAAAATATACTAAGAATGAGTTACTAGTGGTTGACTATGGAACAAGATGTACATCAATTTTTCAAGAGATGTCTACCATGTCAAAAACATAAAAAAATGATACATGCACCATCCAAATAATTGTAACACATTATTAGTCTATGGATTTTCTCATAGTGGGGCCTCGACCTTGTTGGAAAGATTCACCCACATTCCTCCAATAGCCATAAATTCATAAATAACCACCACTAAGTAGTTTAAAAAATAGGTTGAAGCTATTTCACTCACCTACATCACCAATTTTTTTTTTTGCTAGATTCATTCTCCATTATATCATGTATGTTACTATGATATTTCTCTCACAATTATCACCAACAATGGAAAGCCATTCAAAAACTAAGACATACATGATCTTTTCCAAAAATTTCAAATCCAACATTGCTTCTCCACCCCATACCATCACAAAAGTAATGAACAAGAAGAGGCTTCTAAAAAATATATCTTAAAAATACTCAAAAAAATAGTCAATGAAGTTGGTCATGATCGGAACCTACAACTCAATCCCACCCTATGGGTCTACCACACTAGCATTTGCACACCAATTTCAATGTGAAAGTGTGATTAGGGCTAGGGACACAAATTTCAATGTGAAAGAGTGATTAAATACACTTTACAACATTAAAATGAGGTCCACATAGCCTAGAAAGTCACAACATCCAATGTGAATGTGTAAAAAACATTACAACACTAGATTAAAACTAAGTTTAATTTACAAGCCTTCTAGATTAATGTGAAAATACAATTAAATACATTTTACAACATTGAATTAGGGGAAAGTTAAGTTAATTTAGCTTAAAACCAGCCCAAGACATAATGTGGATGTGTAAAACACATCACAACACTAGATTAAGGCGATATTAAGTCTAATCTATCATTAATTATTCACAAATCAAGCAAGGAAAAATGTGTACTTTTTTGGTGTCCACACTTACGTTTATTTTGATTGAATGGAAAACATTGGTTTTTAATCATATCTTTGGTCACAACATCATGTATTTGTTTATAGGGAACCTCGCCATGTATTTCTTCCCACATGTGGGAAAGAATAGCAGCTACTCTATCAGGGGAAAATGCACTAGTACCCCTAAGTTTATCTCTTATTTGTTCTAGGCTTTGTAATATGGTCATGCAAGTTTCTGCATATATGCCTATATTTCTACCATCAACTAATGACTCTCTCAATCTCGCAATCTCACTATTAGTATTAGCAAAGAGTGTTTTGAGAGGTGGAATAGGTGCATTTTCCATGTGATATGTATGTACCTAAAGGAGCAATGGGACCTAGATCTAGACAATATAAATAACATTGAACATGTACATGTGTTCAATTTAAATTTAAAACAGTTCTAAATGAATACAAGTGTGCACATGATATAGAATACATAAATTAAACATGAACACTAGATATATCTAGATAATAGTTCTCAAGTGCATACATGTACATTCAATAAATTTAGTGTAACTTCTACCTAAATTACTAAACACTTGTGAAACAAGTAAATTAAAAATTTACATAATTCAAAGTCATGCACGAACTCATTTCACCAAAATGTAGAAACTTATAACTATACATTTAAATATATATAAAATGATCTTAAATATATTCAATCCACATGAGTTACAAATTATAAGGGGGCAAACAAGTGCTAAATTAGCTTGAGATTTGAAATCACACATAGATTAGAGATAAGGTCTAGTTCAAACTATTTAATAAAATATGTTTCACATTTCTTATATAGAAGTTTCAAGCTAACATGTATGTAAATTGCAATTATCTATGTTCAACAAAACAATATTTAAACTTCATAAAATAAAAAGGAATATCAAATTTAGATAAGAAGTTATCAAATATAAAACTTTCATGTGTGATGCCTTACTTGAGAGTTATTGGTCAATTGACACTAGAGTTTCAACAAAACTTCCTCTACTAGAGGTGAGGAGGGATGCATTTTTTTGGAACTAAATGTGAACTTAAATAAGTTCATGAAAAGTAACATTATTTAATTGTGCCATTAAGATGGTTTAGTGCAATTTAAAGGAATTTGTGTCATGGTCTAATTATGAGGTGAAGATAGCAAATATGCTTAGATCAAGAGAAGAAAGGTGCATAAATTGATTGATGTATATACAAAATGTTGTGTCTTGAGAGTGAAATGTATATGATAGATAAAGAGATCATAAGTGCTAAATATAAAAATGATAATATATAATATAGACACCCCTCAAGTATGTACAAATTACTTGAAGAAATCCTAATATAGAAAGTAAAAGAGATTATATAAATCATAACAAACATGACTAATGAAGGTGTTTAAAATGAAAGGACACCAACATATAAATTATAGACATGAAGTAGCAAAGAGGATCACACCAAAGATGACATAAATAGAAGGCTAAAGTAGAACTTTAATACACAGTACACCATTTATTTACCCATCTTATCATCAAACCATGCCATATCCTAAAAAAACAATTTAAGTAGAGTCTCCAATGATAAATCTTTGAAGTGCTAGTATTCAAATAAGAATTAAGAATCTCTTGAGAATTAATCCTATGGAGAGAAGCTCTTATTTATCAAGTATCAAACTCTTGGAAGAGGCACCTAAAGCTCTATTAAAAGGATCTTGTATTTTATTAGTTAAAGAGGAGGAAGAAATATATTTTTTATGTTGATGAATGACTTTCTCTAATGCATCCATTCTATAAATGTACACCAAAATGTAGGATGACCAAGTGTGTAACAAAAGCTTTAAAAAGAGTCACTTGATTTCTTCTTCATCTTGGAACAAAACTTGAACTAGACTTTGAAGGTTAAGGGTTACTAGTTTTGTGATTGAAATTGTTATTGTTAATTCTAGGTGCCTTAATCTCTATTGATTAACCCATGGATGCCACTTGGCTAGTAGGAAAATAAACATGGCTTGACTTGGGAGTATCCAGGGATGGGATATGTCTCCAATTAAAAAGATTATAATATTTGATTAGATCTATTGTACATATTAGGGTCAGTTTCCAATATGGTTGGTGTAGATTTTGAAACAAGATTGTCTTGTGGTATGCACATGTACTATCTTTGGGTTTACTAGGTAAGAGGAATCACCAAGTTATAAAACAATAAATACTTTCAATATGGACCTAAAAGTTTGTGTATTCCCAAGTAACATGATAAGTTAAAAGAAAAGAGAGATGAATATAAGTCACACATAAAAAGGGTATAGAAAAAATCCTTTTGTATTTGTATGAAAAGTTAAGGAATATAAACTAATTTGAAAATAAACTATTGATCTTTATGTTTCCTATGCTTTATTTCATCTTATCATTTCATCCTTGATAAGGTCATGTCTTTCTAACCTATGCATGTATTTTGCAACATAGAGGGCATTCCTTGTCTTAGAAAATGTAACTGGCATAGAGGAATTGAATTGACTAAAGAAAAAACAACACACTTAACCAACCATATATAAATCTGAAAATGCAACCTAAAGGGTTACCAATGACAAGATCCATGAAATAAAATTGCCAAATTTGATGAGGTTACTAATAGCAACATCAAATTTGACCACTAGAGACAAGGATGAGAAGCTTGAAATGCAAGATGACTTAAGAAAATTAGTGCTTTCTTGTTTGCATATGTTGACCTATGTTCTGCATACCTAGTTAGCCTTGGATTGAGTTTTAGGGTGTGAAAGTCCTTGTAGTCCTATGTGTCATGAATGAGGAGCTCAGACTCATTCGTATGATTCTTGAGTTGATTCTTAGTAGATGTCATAGCTACCCTATTTGAAATATCAATGATAGGAATGCTAACTTGACAATATGTTCCCCTCCAATTGGTTCCTACAAAGTATCAAAATTTAACCAAGGAGGTGAGGAAAAATTATGCACATGATGAAAAATATGAAAGAACATAATTAGTGGACCATCATGTGTGAGAAGAAATTAATGGATATAATAAATATATTCTTGAAGAATGCAATGTATATATAATAGTATAAGAATATATGCTATATATATCAATGAGTATCAAGAAAAGGTTTTCTCGAAGTGTAAAATAATCATAAAAAGGTGGCCCTAAATGCTATGTAAATATCCTATATATATATTAAACTAGTTATTGTGCCAAGTAACATTATAATTGTGTCATTAAGGAGGTTTGGTACAATGGAAAGGAATGGAACCTAAATCTATACAAGGTTGGATATCTCCAACATTCTATCCAAGTTTACACATGTCAAGCTTTGACGATAAATATTTTCATGAAGGAAGCAATTGAATATTATGCCTTGTTCTTATTCATTATCATAGGTGAAATTAGAAGTGATAATCATGAAGGTTGTAATGTCAACTTAAGCATCTTATTTTTGATATAATTATTATTTTTAATGTTGATCATAAATAGATAAGGAAGAACCTAGTTAATAGAGCTTTAAAATCAATGCATTGATGTTTAAGGTATAAGTGGTGGATGTTATGCATATGAAGATTGGTTGTTTTAGTATTGAGGTAGATTCCTATAATGATAGCCAAAATGGGAATCATTTGGAATTTCACTAGAATTTTAGGTAATTTATTAAGTGTTCTAAAACTACCAAATATAAAAGAGAACATATTCTTGTTGGGTTGCAACTAGAACTCCTTTTAATCATTGATTCACTTACACTATTTACTAGGTAAGAGGAATCACCAAGTTATAAGACAATAAATACTTTCAATATGAGTACAAGTGTGTGTGTTCCCTTTTTTGGATGTTGTGGTTGTGTTTTTGATATGTGGTTGTCATTGATGTCAACACTATTAGAATTAATGTTTTAGAAGTTGTATATGTCAAGGATATTGAGAAAATTGTAATGAAATAAGTTGCAGGTTGTCAGTGGTGAAGTGAAGTTCAGTCTATTGGCGAGCTTAGTACGTTGATGATCAGAGGTTGTGGATTAAAGGGTTTCTTTTCGAGTATATCTAGTTTATCCACGTTAATTTTTAGAGATCCGTGTGAAGATTTGATCGTGTTATGAATATTTGTATTCTAACAGTTTTTATGTTGCTTCAGTTGGTGTTCCTGAATGAAGATGATATGATTTTAGTAAGTTCAGTTGTTGTGGATGCTTCTCTAGTGATTCATGATGTTTTTGGATGTTTCTAGATTGTACTCTATCTGTGTTGCATGTCCACATTGATCATGGTGCTTGTGATTGTAGATTTTCTCTTGCATGTTCATGTTTTTTCATGTTCTTGGCCAACAGGGTGTTGTAACGTGTTGTGGATCTTCGTGGAATAATTTTTGAAGGTGGTTCATGTTTGAGAATTTTATTTTGGGTCTTCACTATGTTGTGGTCGACCTTGGTTGATTGACATTAATAATCTTTATTGTTTTGGTCTGATAGTTTGTATTCATTTTATTATTTTACTACGGCCGACATGTAGCGATGTAATTTCTTGTTGTAGATATATATAAGTGATTGTTTATACCATTTGAAGGCATGGTGTGCATGAATAATGTTCTAAATATTTCAAAGGTAGAGAAGAGTGTGAAGAAGAGTGAAGAAGTGTTCATGCGCTTAACCAGAACTATAATCAGGAATTAGCAGATGCTATTTTCTCAGTTCAAATTCTTATGGATGTAATCCAAATATTTATGTGAGATAGTGAGTCTTCCTTTTGTAATTGAGTAGTGAGCTCTAGGCAGTGTGCCTAAATGCATGTGCATTCCCCATTCATATTTTTTTATACTTTTAATAGGGTAAAATCTTGTGGATTGACCTCCACCATGGTTTTTCCCTAATAGGGTTTCCACATAAAAAATCTTGGTGTTATGTGTGTTTTTGATGTGTTGTTGATTTATGCTTTCATGGTGATTAATCAGATATGAGAATAAAGTTTATAAGTTGAATAAGTTTTAAATTTCTGGGACAACTAATTCACCCCCACTCTCAGTTGTCTACCCTTGTGTTTCCAACAATTGGTATCGAAGTAGGTTCCTTGGAAGAAGTTTAATAGCTTGAGGTGATCCAAGATGGTGACATACAAGAAGGATAGTCCGAGATTTGATGGAATAAATTATTCTCTATGGAAGACTCGAATGGAGTGCCATCTGAGATGCATTGGTGAACCCTACTAGAGAATTACAAGCACTAGGTATGTTATTCTTCATAATGGTCCTACTACTACTACCAAGATTAGGGATGAAGAGTACAATATCAGGGCTAAGGAAGAATTGTTGAGTGCCTTGATTGATTCATAGATGACAAATGTTATGGATCTAAAGACTGCTTATGAGATCTAGAAAAAGTTGGAAACTTTGTATGAAGGTGATGCTAATGTGAAGATTTCTAAGTTACAAAGTCTAAAAGGGAAATATGAAATGTTGAGAATGGGTGATGATGAGAACATTACTACTTTCATGCAAAGAGTGAATGAACTTATGTGTGGTATCAGATGTGTTGGTGGGCAGTTGGAAGAATTAGAGATTGTTGCTAAAGTGCTTAGATCCTTGTCTGCTACATACAAAGTCAAAGCTACTACTATTGATGAATGTAACTAGAGATATGTTGATTGGTAAGCTTACTGCTTTTGAGTTGAGTGAACTTGGTGATGCTCTTCCTAAGATAGAATCTGCATTCAAGGCTACTACCTTTGGAAGAGATAAACATAGATATGATCTAGGAGAAAGTTCTTCTAGAAAGGTTGAGGAAATGAGAGATATTGAAGAAGAAGAGAGAAAGCTAGAGGATCTTGAAGCCCTTATTATCAAAAGAGAAGCCAGAGGAGAAGGTAAGTATAAAAGAAAATTTCCTATTAAATGTTTTTCTTGCAATAAGATAGATCATTTTGCATCAAGGTGTCCAGAAAGAGTCCCTAAGCCAAGACATAACAAGCCTAGATTTTAAAGAAAGTGCTATTATGCTGCTGATGAAGGTGTGATAGATGATGAATCCGATAAAGGGAATGCAAGTAAGGATGAATGGGTATTTATTTCTATCAAGAAAAATGATCCTACTCCTACTGAATCTGTTAGTTGCTCAAATGTGGAGAAAGCCCTAGCTGCTCGAGTTGAAGAGAAAGATGAATGGGTGATTGATAGTGGATTCTCTCATCACATGATAGGTGATAAAGGAAAGTTTGTGAGTTTGGAAAAGTATGATGTTGGTGTTGTAAGATTTGGTGATGACAAATCTAGTGTAATCCATGGAAGAGGATCCATTTCTCTTGATGGTAAGAATAATACTAATGATGTTCTTTATGTGGAAGGTTTGAAGCATAGTCTTTTAAGTATCAGATAGATGGTTGACAAGGGATACAATCTTCAATTCAAGAATGGAAAGTGTAGAATACAGAGAAGTTCTGGAAATGTGATTACTTTAGGTACAAAAACAAAAGGTAACATCTTTCACCTGAATGCTGCTAGTAAAAGTTGTGTGATTGCTCAAGTTGATGAAATTTGGTTGTGGCATAGGAGAATGTGTCATGTAGAATTTGACAGTATTATAAAGATAAGTTCTACTCAGGAAGTGAGAGATCTTCCTAAGTTGGTAAAGCCTACTAATACTATATGCAAGAAATGTCAGTTAGGAAAGCAAACTAGAATTTCATTTCAGAGCAAACAACATTGTTCAAAAGAAGTGTTGGAGCTTGTTCATACTAACTTGTGTGGTCCCTCTAGAGTTATAAGTTTACAAGGAGACATGTACTTCAAGTTACTTATTGATGATTACTCTAGACTGATGTGGGTCACTTTCTTAAGGGAGAAATATGAAGCTTTGGAGAAATTCAAGACCTTTAAAGCTATGGTTGAGATAGAGACAGGTTTGAAGATTAAATGTCTGAGATCCAATAGAGGTGGTGAATTCAATTCTAATGAGTTTAATTCTTTTTGTGAAGTGCATGGGATAAGGAGACAATTATCTGTCCCATGGACCCCTCAACAAAATGAAGTTGTGGAAAGAAAGAATAGGACAGTTCAAGGTTCTGCTAGGACAATGATGCTGGAAGGAAATGTCCCTCACATCTATTGGAGAGAAGCTGTGAGTACTTTTGTTTACATCCTCAACCGAGTACAATTCAAAGGTGATACTGGTAAGACTCATTTTGAGCTATGGATTGGTCATAAGCCACCAATTAGATATTTCAAAATCTTTGGGAGTAAATGCCATATCAGAAGAGATGAAGAGATAGGAAAGTTCGATGCTAGGAGTGATGAAGGAATATTTCTTGGTTATTCTAATAAGAGTAAGGCCTACTGGTGCTACAACAAGAGATTGAGGAATGTAATTGAAAGGGAAAATGTCAAGGTTGATGAAGACATAGCTAGACCATCCAAAACCTTTGGATATGATTCAGAGGATCAAAATAATAGTTCAGTTATAGGAAAGAAAGTTCAGACTCAAAATCAAGTTCAACTCATTCCGATAAATCAAGAAAATCAAGAGGAAGGAACTAGTGAAAGTGCAGAAGAGAGATCACAAGAGCCAGAAGTTCAAGAACATCCTAAGACTCCAAGGTATGTAAGACTAAATAATTTAGAAGATTATATTATAGGTGATAAGAACAAATATGTTCAGAATAGGAGAAAGATTGCAGAAGAATATTTTCTGATTTCAAAGACTAAGCCTAATAGTGTGAATGAAGCATGCAAAGATGAACATTGGGCAGAAGCAATGAAAGAAGAACTACAACAAATTGAGAAGAATAATACATGGATTCTTGTTCCTAGACCTAAGGAGAAAAATGTGATTGGAACTAAATGGGTCTTTAGAAACAAGCTAAATGAGCAAGGTGAAGTTATTAGAAACAAAGCAAGATTGGTGTGCAAAGGATATTCATAGATGGAAGTAATTGACTTTGAAGAAAATTTTTCCCCTGTTGCTAGGATTGAAGCTGTGAGACTATTTCTTTCGTATGTTGCTTACAAAAACTACAAGGTTTATCAGATGGATGTCAAGTCAACATTTCTAAATGGTGAATTGGAAGAGGTGTATGTAGAGAAACCTAATGAATTGAAATCAGGGAGATATGGCTTGTCGGTTGAAGAAAGCATTGTATGGACTTAAGCAAGCCCCAAGAGCATGGTATGCCAAATTGGACAAGTATTTGATGAAGCTTGGATTCAATAAAGGTACTGCTAATAGTAATCTATATTTCAAGATTGATCATGATAAAGATTTGATTTTTGAAGCCTTTGTTGATGATATCATTTTTGGAGGAGATGATAGTTTGTGCATGAAGTTTGTTAATGAGATGCATAATGAGTTTGAGATGTCTATGATTGGTGAGATGAAATTCTTTTTGGGATTGCAAATTACTCAGTTAGATAACAGGGTCTTCATATCTTAGTTCAAGTATGTGAAAGAATTGTTAAAGAAGTTTGGTATGGAAGATTCAAAGCCAATTGGTACACCTATGGTGACCAGATGCAAGTTGACACAAGATGATGATTCTCTGAAAGAAAATCAAACTAGATACAGATCGATGATTGGTGGATTTCTTTATTTGACTCAAACTAGACCAGATATCATGAATGTTGTATGCATTGCTGCAAGATTTCAAGTTGATCCTAAGGAATCTCATGTAATTGCTATGAAGAGGATTTTCAGATACTTGAAGGGGACAATTGATTTTGGGCCGTGGTATCCTAAAAATGATGATATTACTTTGAGTTCTTTTACTGATGCTGATTAGGCATGTGATGTGGATGGAAAAAAGAGTAGTAGTGGTGGTGCATTTTTCTTGGGTAAGAAGCTAATTTAATGGTTAAGTAAGAAGCAGAATGCCATTTCTTTGTCTACTATAGAGGCATAATACATTGTTGTTGCTAATAATTGTACTCAAGTATTGTGGATGAAGTAGATGTTGAAGGATATCAGAGTTGTGTATGATGAACCCATTGCTATATTTTGTGATAACTCAAGTGCAATGGAAATTTCTAAGAATCTAGTGCTGCATTCAAAGACCAAGCATATATCTATCAAGTTTCACTTTTTGAGAGAGAAGGTAAGTGAAAAGGAAGTTAGATTGGAGTATGTGCCTACTAAGGAACAAATTACAAACATCTTTACAAATATGTTGCCTAAGGATACTTTTGAGTATCTCAGAGGGAAGCTAGGGGTGATTACCCCTCCCAATCAAAACTAAGATGCATTGACTTGCATCAATATGTGCATTTCATAGTCATATCTTGATTCAGATTGATGTTGTGGTGGCTGCTACTCAGGGGGAGAAGTTAGATGTTCAGATATGTGGCTCTGAGCTTGTGTGGAGAAAAGAGATTTTTGTCATTGATGTCAAAGGGGGAGAAGATTCATGTGAAAAACTATGAATTATCTAGAGAGAAGAGTCATGTGGGAGAAGAGTTGTTGAGGAGAAAATAGGCAGAACCTAAGGGGGAGTAAGTGCTGAAGATAGTTGCGTTGATGGTGTTTTTCACGTCATGTGTTTCCATTAATGCCAATGGGGGATATTGTTGGATGTGGTGGTTGTGTTGTTGATATGTGGTTTTCATTGATGTCAACACTATTAGCATTAATAATTTAGAAGTTGTATATGTCAAGGATATTGAGAAAATTGTAATGAAATAAGTTGCAGGTTGTCAATGGTGAAGTGAAGTTTAGTCTATTGGAGAGCTCAGTACATTGATGATCAGAGGTTGTGGATTAAAGGGTTTCTTGTCGAGTATATCTAGTTTATCCATGTTAAGTTTCAGAGATTTGTGTGAATATTTGATCGTGTTATGAAGATTTGTATTCTGATAGTTTTTTTGTTGCTTCAATTGGTGTTCCTAAATGAAAATGAAATGATTTTAGTAAGTTCAGTTGTTGCAGATGCTTCTCTAGTAATTCATGATGTTTGTGGATGTTTCTAGATCATTCTCTATCTATGTTGCACGTCTGCATTGATCGTGGTGCTCGTGATTGTAGATTTTCTCTTGTGTGTTCATGTTTTTTCATATTCTTGGCCAACAGGGTGTTGTAGCGTGTTGTGGATCTTTGTGGAATAATTTTTGAAGGTGGTTTGTGTTTGAGAATTTTATTTTGGGTCTTCACTATCTTGTGGCCGGCCTTGGTTGATTGACATTAATAATCTTTATTGTTTTGGGCTGACAGTTTGTATTCATTTTATTATTTTATTAAGGCTGACATGTAGCAATGTAATTTCTTGTTGCAGATATATATAAGTGATTGTTTATACCATTTGAAGGTATGGTGTGCGTGAATAATGTTCTAAATCTTTCAAAGGCAGAGCATAGTGTGAAGAAGAGTGAAGAAGTGTTCATGTGCATAACCAGAACTATAATTAGGCATTAGCAGATGCGATTTGCTCAGTTCAAATTCCTATGGATGTAATCCAAATCTTTCTGTAAGACAGTGCATCTTCCTTTTGTAATTGACCAATGAGCTCTAAGCAGTGTGCCTAAATGCATGTGTATTCCCCATTCATATTTCTTTATACTTTTAACAAGGTATAAACTTATGGATTGACCTCCACTATGGTTTTTCCCCTAATAGGGTTTCCACGTAAAAAATCTTGGTGTTATGTGTGTTTTTGATGTGTTGTTGATTTATTCTTTCATGGTGATTAATCATATATGAGAATAAATTTTATAAGTTGAATAAGTTTTAAATTTTTGGGACAACTGATTCACCCCCCCTCTCAGTTGTCTTCCCTTGTGTTGCCAACATCCTTAACATGTGATAAGTTAAGAAAAGAGAGATGAATATAGGTCACAAATAAAAAGAGTATAGAAAAATTAATTTTCTATTTGTATGAAAAGGTAAGGAATATAAAATAATTCAAGGAAAGAAACTATTGATCTAAATAAGGATATAAATCTATTTGTTTTATAAATTTAACTAAGGTAGATGAATGATTGATTCATTTGAATGAACTAAAGTATTATTATCTATCAAAATAGATGTGAGATGGTATAGATTTCCTTCCATGTGTTATCATGCTATTAGAAAATGTTATCAAGAACATTGGTTTTTGTTTAATAGTTTCAATTAATTGAACAATAATAAGAATGTATGTATTGAAGCACATAAACTTAAAAATTATATATATTTTGATAAAGACCCATAAAATATATTTTTATGTTAGTTAGAAATTCTTGTACCTTAGGTGTGTACATGCACATCCTTATTACTCTTCTCTAGGGTGTTACTAAAAAATTAGTTCATTTTTTCATGGTCATTATAAAACAATGTTTATGGATTGATACATAAGGTTGTTATGGAGCATTATATGAACTATAAGGATATCCCCAATTCAATATGATATTTTGTATTTCAACGACAACACACAATAAACCATAATGATTATTTTTAGGATCAATTCATATGGAACTATCATCAATGGACGAGAAGTCCAAAAAACAAAGTTTCTCTAAATTGTATCTTACCCACAAAAGTGTTTTATGGATTTGTTGAAAAGAGTTTAGAAAATTTCAAGAAAATGCAATTGGAGGGTGTAAAGTCACATGCAACATTGTCTTAGGAGCTCCCATTTTGGCATAGGTAGGGAGGATGTTGCATGTGGCTTTACACCCGCCAATTGCATTTTCTTGAAGTTTTTTAAACCCTTTTCAACAAATCCATTTTGTGCATCATATTTTTGAGTGCTATAAGGAATCATATTTCTCTAGCCTGTGGAATAACTATAAATAACTTGCAGGTAAAATCCTTTATATGAAACCTAAGTAATCAATTATGATGATTTTGGGCATCAAGTGGTGGCTTAGACTAACTTAACTGAGAGATTTAGAACAAGCTATGGATGTCCATTATAGTATAAAGGAAGCTTTGGAATAGGGTATGTACGTTTCAATCATGGAAATTTCCTTGCTAAGCATTGACAAGGCAAGTGAACTATTTGACTGATAGCCTCAAGAAATGTGTTCTCATTGAATGCCATGATTGAAAGATATGCACAAAATGGATTTGTTGAAAATAGTTTAGAAAATTTCAAGAAAATGTAATTAGGTGTGTCGATACCCTATTCCAAAGCTCACATTTGGCACAAGCAAGGAGGATGTTGCTTGTGGCGAAGCTCCCATTTTGGCATAGGAAAGTTAACTATTTGACATGTATGCGAAATGTGGAAGCATTGACAAGGCAAGTGAATTGTTTGATATGCAAGTGAACTATCTAACAAGGCAAGTGAACTATTTGATATGCTTGAAGACATGTATATGAAATGTGGAAGTATTAACAAAAACAAAACAAAGTAGAGGAAACCAACCCATAAGGAGTGGTGCCTTGGTCATGGAGGGTGATGCTCGTGGAGGGTGGCGAACTTCTTCAGTCACTTTTTCTTTTGTTTTCCTGGGGTTTGAGGGTTCACCGCAAGGGTTTTCCACTATAATAGCAAAGGATGGGATGAAACTGTTGTTTTTTATAGTAAAAAAAACTTCTATTAAAAAAACCCTAAAATAGGGGTTTGAGTCAATCCCCATTCGCTTGAACCCTATTATTTTATCACAAAATAATCCACCTGCATGGAGGGGGGGTTCGCTTGAACTAGGGGGTTCAAGTGAACCATAAAAGGTGTTTTCTCGAACAACCTAGTTCAAGCGAACCCCCTCAAAATTTTTTCCCATCAAAAATGCATTTTTCCTTCCTCATTAGAATTGTAAACTAGTATTATGGGTTTTCCCTAAAATCACAATATTTTTGGTGACACAGGATTTTCATTTCACCTTGGATGCTCTTGCATCATTAGCAATATGCTTCATGAATATTATTCTAATGGAATAACCTATATTTTCAATGTATGGAGTCTTCCAAGAATAATTAATATTATTATTTTTTAGACTATAGGAATCGGTCAGGTATCTGTCCCCCTATAAATTGTAGTGCACCTGGTAAGCTTTTTTCACGTGATCAGTGACATTGAAGAACAATTAATATTATAGATTCTAGAGTTGAGAAAAATTTCTCTTAGGTTTTGGGATGATGGGAAGAGGTTTTTAATAGTAATATATATAGGGTTTGGAAGCACACTCGAGGCCTTTGTGAAGAATTTTGGAGATATTAATTAAATATGCCTTCCACATATGACATGATGGCAACTTGGATGCTACCAATGTTATCATCATTGGTTTTAGAGTTTTTTAAATATTTAGCTTTCCTAAATTCTCTAGTGATGTGTTTTTTTGTAGCTCCTATTTAATTTGAAAACCTTGAACAAGTGGGAAAGCTCTACTCAATGATCCTCATCACATATGTGAAAGGCTCTAGTGACTAGGGTATTTAAGACACCAATTTTTTGGGTAGGATGTTGGTGAAGGGTATAATTAGAGGTTAGTGTGGGTATGATGATTCAAGGAGTGAAGGAACCACTCAAATTCCTAATAAGAAGGATATCTAGGAAGGGAAGCTAGATACCAGTTTCCATCACTTTGGTGAATTTGATGCAATTGATGATATTACTTAATTGAGTGTGGAATTTTTTAATTATTCTAGGCCATGGGACCAGCATATATTGTCATCAACATAATATTTTCATTATGTTGGTTTTAGGGGAAAGGGTTTGTTGGCAAGTTCTTCAAAATTATTCATGTAAAGGTTCACCATGATAAAAGATAACAAAGATCACATGACAAACCCATTAATTTTTTCATAAATCACACCTAAGTGTGAAAAAGTATATTTTAATCACAATTCCACCAAATAAAATAACATGTCATCAGTATTATATCACTCTAATTCAATAATCATTAACACAATCTCTAGTAAACAAGAACACCACATCAAAGATGACTAAAATATTACCATCATTATTGAACTTCTTTTCCTTAATTTAGAAGCATTATATTTTTAATATTCATCATAATAATTATATTTACAATAATGTTTAATACTTTAAGTTCTATAATATTTATAATGATTATTTTTACATATTATTATCTATAACACTAATTTAATAATTTTAAAATATAACTACATTTTTTTTCTAATTACCTTTATGTTCATAATATTATAATATTTATAATCATAATATTTATTTTTAACATAATATTATTTTAGTTTAGTAAATATTCTAATAAATTGGGTTATATTATATCATAATTTTAACATTTATAATTTATTTATTATATTACTTTTAATATTTCAATATTTAGATTTTATCGAGAATAATATTTCACATAAATTTACAACAATCATATTTATTTATATTTATATAATTTTTATAACTCTTCTTTCTTTTTTATTTCATATAATTTTTACAATAAAGATTTTTTTTTTTATATTATATATAGGGGGGTCACAAAAAGAGGACCAAAAAACATTACAATGAAATGTACAGCTCAAGAGAGGCCAAGCCTCAGATCAGGAGCACCACAAAATTACATGTCAGAGAGAAATGTACAAGAGATCAAGAGATTAGTGTAAGATATCATCTAGGGTGTCCACCCAGGCAGTCCACCCCATAGACCCCTCCATCCAGATGATGCTTTTCTTCTCCTGGATTTGAGCAAGCATAAGGATTTGATCCGTACTAGAATTGTTGTTTTCCTTAACCTCTTGGTTCAGAATTTTGCAAGTCTTCTTAAACATATGCAAGTTGTCCATATGCTCTCTCCAAACATAACCATCCTTCATCTCATAGATGAAGAAAGTGGCATAACCAGTCTTCAAGAACCTTTTGAGCTTTTCTTTTTCAATCAACATGGTAGTACGAACCTGCAAGAAAATTTTAAAGTGAGTGAGTTTTCGGAAAGACTCAGTAAGAACCCTGGAGTTGTTCTGAAACCTTTCTTCATTTCTACATTTCCAAATCTGCCATAAAATATTAGAAGAGAGGATTTTCCAAAACAGATTAGTATCTTTTTTAAGCCCATTAATATGCCCAATAACAATTTCAAGAATACTAAAATTCACAGGGTAGGTGATACCAAACATATGCCAAATTTCATTAGCAAAGATGCAATAAAAAAGAATATGTCTGCCAGTTTTGGGTAATCTACACATATTACAGTAGTCAGTCGCATAGATATCTTTTCTAATAGGGAGGCGATCAAGAATCAGAAGCCAATTGAAGCATTTCAGCTTCGGCTCAGTAGGGCCCTTCCATAAAATATCAAAGTACTTCTTCCAAGAGGAGACGTCGAGGGAGGAGTACCAAATAGAATTGACATGATCAATGATGTCATCAGAATGCCCAATCACATTGTAAATGTTCTTAGCCTTAATTCTGGATAAAATGGTCCCATCCATCCATTTACAGTTTAAGAATCTATGAGATTCCAGATGACAAGTGGTAGGAAGATCTTTGGAGGCCTTAAGAATCATATTATAGGTTTTTTTCTGGGAGGCGGGGATGTCAAACTTTCTTCTAAGATCATCCCAGCTAATTAATTTGTCTTCCTCAAAGAGGTCAGCCAGTTGAGAGATTCCCTTACGAGACTAGTGTCTAGCAGAGCAGCCTTGGGAGAGGGCGAGAGGTTTACTAGATAAGCATAAGTTCCACCAAATGGATCTTTCACCATATAGCTGATTATCATCATGGAAGACCATGTTAGTAATATATTTTTTGACATGATCCCAAGCTTTCCAAATGGATCTAAAGACAGCCGATCCTTGAACAAGAATAGGAAAGTTACTAGCAATAAGGTCATGAAAGGGCAGATTCTTCCAAGATTTAGCATTTTTGGGGAATCCCCTTTCTATATTGTTCCTAACAAGGATCTTCCAAGGAGCATTACCATCTAAAGAGTGAAAGATCCACTTGGCGGCAAGGGCAATCCCTTGAAGTTTAAGTTCCTTCAAGCTAAGACCCCCAAGGAGCTTATTAACACATGGCACCATTCCCACTTAACAGCATGCATTTTTTTATTGCCTTTACCATCAGACTAGAGAAAATTTCTGACAGCCTTTTGAATTTCCAAAATTTGGTAATTGTTGAACATCCAAGCAGAGGAATAATATATATTATAGGAGGAAAGAATTTTTTGGCAGACTTGAACTCTGCCGGCCAAGGATAAAGCTTTGTTGTGCCACTTATCCAACTTCTTAGTGATTTTATCTTTAACCCAAGACCACATGTCCTTAAGGGAGGGATCAATAGAAAAGGGAATGCCCAGGTACCTCACAATTTTGTGCGGGCCTCCTGACCACAAGAAATCATAGTTTTTGAACCAACTAGGGGGCTACTCCTCCCAACCAAGACAAATAGATTTGTGGTGGGAAAGACATGCACCAGAAATATTGCAGAATAAGTTAAGTTTATTATTTAGAGCCTCAAAGTTGTCAGCACTAGCTTCAAAGAAAATAGTTGTGTCGTCAGCAAACTGGTAGTTTATAAGCTCTTCATTATTAGGAAGATATATGCCCTTGACAGCAGGGGAGATGGAGTTATCTCTAAGAATGTAGAACAGGGCTTCAGAGGCGATGACAAAGAGGGCAGGGGCCAAGGGGCAGCCTTGTCTGATAGATCTACCTAGGGGGAAAGAATCAGACAGGGAGCCATTAACATCAACCTGGGAAAAGGCATCATTGAGCAACATATTAACAGAATTGAAGAAGACACTAGGAAATCCAAAAGCCTCAAGCATCATGAAGATGAAGCTCCATTCCACCCTGTCATAAGCTTTTTCAAAATCTAGAAGAAACATAGCAGAATTTTGCTGAGAGTAGTTGGCCCAATTCATGGCTTCCCAACTGGTGATCAGATTCTCAAGAATATATCTTCCTTTAATGAAGCCAATTTGGGTAGAGCAAATAAGATTGGGAAGGATATTCTCAAGTCTCAGAGCTAGGATCTTGGCAAAGATTTTATAAGAAACATTGAGAGTGATGGGTCTCCAATTTTTAATGAGAGCTTTGTCCCCATCCTTGGGTATCAACTTAATAATACCCCTATTGATGGAGCTACCTTGGGAGCCTCTCACAAGGGATTCAGAGTAAATATCATGAAGATCTTTGTAGATCCAACTAATATTAGCCTTGTAGAATTCAACCGGGAGGCCGTCAGGTCCAGGGGCCTTGTCATTATTAAGGGAGTTAATGGCTTTTTCAATTTCCTCCAAGGAGATGTCTTTGGACAGTAGGTTAGCATCAGCAGTGGATATCTTGTTAGGGCTAAGAGAATGACATTGAATTCTAAGGGAGGAAGGCTTCTCCAAGTCCTTTGAGGCAAAAAGGGTTTGATAAAATTTAGCAAAGGCCTCTTTGATGCTATCAAGGTTAGTTATATCATGATTATCAACTATAATTCTCTCTATAGCTTCATTAGAATGCTTTTGCTTGATGAGGTTAAAGAAGAATTTAGATCCCCGATCCCCAAAATGAAGCCAGTGGGCACGAGATCTAACCTTAGCGCCTCTAGTCTTAATCTGCTGGTGCTGTCTAAGGGCTTCCTTAGCCTTGACAACATGAGAGATGAGATCAACGTCTGAGGGATTAGCTTGGATGTTAATTTTAGCTTTCTGAAGGTTAGAGGAGAGATTTTTTTCAGTGAACCTATAGTCTTTGGCCCTTTTTTGGCCAATGGTTTTTAACAGATTATGCCAGGTGAGAATGTTCATGTTCCATCTATCCATGTGAGAGCTAGAGGGAAAGTTATTTCTATTAATGAGTCTAATGATATGGATGGCAACCAGAGTATCCTCATCTTTAAGAAGACTAGTGTTAAGGAAGAACTTGTTATTGGAGCTCTTGCTGCGCATAGGGGAATTGTTAATGGTAAAATAGGTGGAGATAGGGTGGTGATCGAAGAGGGAAGTGGGGGTAACAAGGACAAAGTTTCCCAAGTTATCAGGAAGGATAGAGAAGAAATTCTTATTAGCATAGAATCGGTCAAGCCTAGAGTAGATTCTAGAAGGACCATGTTGGAAATTGCACCAAGTGTGCCATATGCCAGGGTTTGTGTCTTTAGTTCCAGTCAAGGGGTCAAACAAGTGTTTCGTATTTTTCATTCTATTCCAATGAAATTTTTCCAGGTCTTTCCAAGCAAAAGGGAGGCCACCAGTTTTATCCTCTTGGGATTCAACCATGTTGAAATCCCCTCCCACAAGCTACGGGATATTAGGGAGAGCAGCCAGCCAATCCCAAAGGATCTCTCTCTCCTTGAAGTCATTCGAGGCATAAATGGAACATATGCCAAAGATATTACTATTGAAATTGAAAGTAACCCAAACCGCTCTGTTACACGGGGAGATCCCATAGCTAGTGATATAGTTCCTCCATTTCGTGTTAATCAGTAGTGCAACCCCGCCCCTGCCCCTAGGGTGGTCAGTATAGAATTTAATGGCATCTTTCCAAAGGAAGTTAAGATTGGAGTCAAGAACATAGCCAATAGATTTAATCTCTTGCAGCATCAAGAAATCCATGGAGTTACAGGTATCTAAATAGCACTTGATGATATATCTTTTGTTAGGGGATTCAAGCCCTCTTATGTTCCAAGAGATGCAATTCATGAGGAAACATGTGGGGGGGAGCAATGATCTGCGGATCCTGCAATTGGGGCCAATTCGCCATTAGGGATATTCTCAATCTTTTTACAGGAGGGTTTTTTATTTTTGGATCCCAAACGTCTCCCCCACCGTTTAGATGTGGGGAGATCTCCTTTGAGTTCGTCCTCATTATCTGAACCATCAGGGGACAGGAAATCCAAGTCCAAGGTATGCTTTGAGGGGAGAAAATTAGAACCAGAAGAATGATTATAGGCAGGGATGACCTCAAGCAAACAATCATCACCAAGCTCATGAAAAATTTTGTGAGGGAAGTTCTGGGGAGGGGCCGGGTGAAGGTGTTTGTCACAGAGATCCTTGGGAATCAGACTAGCTGGGGCGGAGGCGAATTGGATTTCTTTTAAAGCAGTCAAGGTGGAGTTGTTCTTGACAGGGGAAGACAAAGGAATTAAGGACAAGGAGTCCTCAATAGGGGTATTAGGTTGTTTATTGGTCTTTCGTCTATGCTTGTTGGAGGTTTTGGTCACAGCTTGGAATCCATCATTTTGAGTCCCATTCATAAGGGGCAAGGAGCTAGTCAACAGAGAGGCAGTTGAAGGGACAACAGGGACAGACGGGGAGAAGAAGTTCAAAGCGGGGGGGATTAGAGGGCTCATCACCATGAGGGGTTTTTTTCACCGAGGACTCCACGTTAGGGTTAGCAGAACTAGCGGGTTTCTGGAGAGGCGGGGGTTTAGACGGCACTGGTTTTCTCTTAAGGATGGGGTAGTCCTTCCTCAGATGCCCTTCTCTTCTACATAAAAAGCAAGCGTTTAGGCCTCCGAGAATATCTATGGGACAAGAGAAAATGTCATAAAAAATGTTAATGTTAACCTCAGAAGGAATTTCATTACCCGGATTCAACGAGATAAGAATTCTAGCATCCATATGAGGGACCAATCTCATAGTGTCATCCATTCGGATGAATTTACCGAGTGGTTCAAGCAATTGAGGGAGGAAATGCCATAGAAATGGCAGGATCTGTTTAACCAAAATCCATCGAGGGGTAGAGAGGGCAAGGACTTCCTCATGGATGGCTTCAGGAGACCAAGCCAGGGCGCAAAAAGAGGTAGAGCCCACGGTCCAGTATTGCTTCTTAAGAATTTCGGCCTGGGATTCATGATTCGTAAAGAAAATAACAAATAGACCTTTCTGAATTTGTCTATAGAATGAAATATGGAAACCAAGTTTCAGGTTCCAATAGTTATGGAACAAATCATCTAAAAATTTCCTAGGAGGACATTTATCCACTTCAACAGCAGAGAAGAAAATAGCAGAATCCCTTAGCCTATTTTTTTCTTTACCAATTTCAATAAGCATTTCTGGATTAGGAGAAACAGAGAAAGGTGAGGGAGCAGCCCCAGTGTTCTTACCGGATTCACAGGCTTCATGAGATTTTGAAGGGGTAAACCTAGCGCTCGTGTCAATGGTAATACTAGAGTTAGCCACCGCCTCAGAGAATGATTTGGGTCTAGCAAGCGGAGAACTGCTTATTGGATTACCTACGCTCGGCATGTTAGAGGCCATTGATGACCTTGGAACAACCGAAGAGGAATTAGGGGGCACGTCCTCTGCCGACTGGTAGAAGGAGGAGGGGGAGGATGCATTCATAATAAATGCATTAAAGAAAAGCACGAAAAAAGAGCGACCACACCTGTTAGTTCGCCACCTCTGCAGGAAGGAAAACGCTTGTCGCCGTAATTCACAGAATTCGAGGAGGAACGCCGAAAAAACGCAGAGCCTTCCTGAAAAACCTCTAATAATATTTGTTGTTTTAGTGTCTAATATTTTTAATCCAATAAAGATATTTGGATTAATCATTAGTATTATAATAATTATAATAATTATGATATTAATTATAATAAGTTAATATCTTATAATATTCTCAATTATTAATTTGTTGATTTCGCTATTTTATTTTATTATATTTATGATTATAATCATATAATATTATATAATATAATTTCTAATAACAGTATTTATTATATTAATAAATTATAACTTGAATTTATTTTAATATTTTAATATTTTATTATTTAATTATAATTTTAATATTTTTATAATTTTTAATAATTTTATCTATTAAAAAATTATTTAAAAGTTTAACTTAATTTTTATAATAGTCATAAAAAAGAACAATTATATTAACTATACAATACATATAATATAATAATTTTCTTTTTATAATAATACTTACAACTTATCACATCTATGTCAATTTTATTTCTCTTTTTATTATATTTTATATTATAAATTTATCTTTTAATGTTTTAAGTTTTTTTTTTTATGTTCTATGTTTGTACTCTTTTCTTCTCTTTTTCGAAAAAATGTGATCATGGGACTACTCCTTTTTTTATATAATAGAAAAAATATATACAACATGGCTAGATATACAATCTACATTTCATTTTTCTCTTTATTTTGATGATGAATCCTAAGCTTGATTCAAATATTAATAGAAAAAATTGTACATAATTTTCATGAAAAGTTTTTTAATTATGTAGGAATTATTAAAATAAACTTAAAGTTAGAGGGATTAATCTTCAAAAGCATAGTGCATGCCATTGATGCTTTAAACTAACACAAATCAATTAAAGAAAAACTTCAAAGAAATACAAACACTTGAACTACCATCAAGTAGAGAATGCATCCTCCAATATAATCACATACTACACAATGCCCAAACAATTTGTTTTCATTATTATTTGAACATAAAATAAGCACAAAAATGTGAGAGATATTTAAAGAATTCTAAAATTACATTAATCATTTAAAGATATACCACTTCATATGTTAAAAGAGACAATAATCTTTTTTGACTCTTTTAACTCTCTATTATTGATTGATGATGGATCACCGAATGTGATTTGAAATATTGATTCAAAAAAACTTACTTACACTTTAATCCAGAAACAATATAGATCTCCATCAATCATATTAAAATTGTCAACTTCAATTTTAAAATTAACTTCCAAAACTGTAATTTAAGAGATTTCACCATGAGAATTCAAACAATTATGTAAACAAAGAAAGTTTTCGAAACATTCAATCACGTTAGAAGAGACAATAAAACAAAGAAAGTTTCAAAACATTCAATCATGTTAGAAGAGACAATAAAATGGCGAATACGACCTGCAAGTAATCAGACAAGGAAAATCCCTCAAACACATTACCTACTACGGAGGTGAATTCGATTAATGTTTTAGAGTGTGGTGAAACCAAGAAGCGACATGAATAAGCAAAATTTCTATAGGAGGAACACCATTGATTTATGCAGAAACTGAAACATCAATCACCATAATCAAGCCCAGCTGTTACTGGTGTGACGTAGAATTAAAGAAAAGAATAAAAACTCCTAACGTTGCGCAAATTTTCAAACGTGAAAGCTGCAGATTCAATACAAAAGCTTAGAGTGAGAGGTCGAAGACAATGTACTCTGGCTCATACAATGTTTATGTCTGAAAAGGATTGCCCAGCTGTAGAGTCGGTGGCGTGCTGAGAATAGTAAAGTCAGGTGATATATTCTGTTCTACCCCAATTGTTGTAACCAATTTTAGAAGAGTGCGGACCACAAAATCAGACTGGGTTAAGACAGGGCATCTAAACGTCGAGTATGTTTTAATAGTTTGTAATAGTATTTATTGATTTAAGGTCTAATTCTATCATACTATAATAATAGTAGTTGTTATTAGTTCCTGCCGGTAGGCAGGAATACTTATGCATTCGCCCGGAATGCATTTAACCAGCAGCAAGAACCAATCACATTTCGCCATTTAACATATTACTTTTTTTTGATATAGTTTGAATTTTGAGAGCTATTTTATATATTGGAAAATTAGCATTTATCTATTTTTCTATTCGTCCGAGTAGCTTTATAAATCATTTTCGTTATAAAAATTCGGGAAAATGCGAATGCATAAATTGATTAAATAAATTTAAGCAAATGCATAGTTTAAAAGGTGGCGGCTAGAGGTATGTAATCCATGAATGCAGATTAAATGCATTAAAATATCAGGAAACAGCGAGCGCATAAATTGATTAATTAAAATTAAGCAGAGGCATAGTTTATCAAACTGGCGGGTAGATGTACGTGATGCATGAAAAAAAATTAAATGCATTGAATGGCATTTGGCTCGAGGTGAAGGCGGTGGAGTCGCTTGGAGGCCACGCGTGGCCAGGGTACTTTGGTCATTTAATATAGAGTTGAGTTACTTGGTATGCATTTCCATTACTTTGCATGTGTTGTTTTTGTCTTCTGTAAGTGGTGTTCTGAGGGAGAGTTTTAGCGACTGAGTAGGATATGTTATAGTTGCAAAGTCTAGATCCAGAAACAAGTTATTTGAGGTGATAATTTGGTGATTTTCAGAGTTTTGATACATTAAAACGGTGAACAGTGAGAGACAAATTGCTTGAGGTCAGAAGAGGTAAGTTTTCATTTTTTAGTCTATTTGATACAAGAAGTGCAAGTAGGGTTTCATAGTGCTTGAAGGCATTCGTATACTTTGATTATAAATTCATATTTTAAACTACTGTTAGTATTGTTCATTCGAATTTCTTGTTGAAATGCGAAGGTTTCATCTGCGTTTGATAGGAATTATGTAAAAATCCTCTTGTTCATTTTACTTCATGCATGTGAGTCGACAGTGTGTTGCTTTGAGCTTTTCCGTTGTCATCAAAGCATAAAGGATGGAGGGGTTCTGTTAAAAGTCGTGGTTGTTGTCCTCGTAGGCATGAATCCGTATAGTAAACTACTTTTAGTATTATTTATTTGAATTTTTTTGTTGAAATGCGAAGGTTTCATCTGTGTTTGATAGGCATTATGTAGAAATCCTCTTGCTCATTTTGCTTCATGCATGTGAGCCCTGTAGAGTTTGTATTTCTTTTATTGCTGCAAGGTGGTCCCATAAAGAGTGCTTTGGAACCAAAATTATGTTGACGTGTGTGATAATGAGAGATTTTCAACAAAGAGTCGACAGTGTGTTGCTTTGAGCTTTGCCTTTGTCATGAAAGCATAAAGGATAGAGGGATTCTATTAAAAGTCGTTGTTGTTGTCCTCGTAGGCATAAATGCAAACAATGGGAGCATAAAGAATACAGTACAAACCTTTTACCTGTTGGCAAGCATAAAAATTCTGTTGGATGTCGTCGTTACTATTTTTGTATGTTGGGGTTATAAAAAACTATGTCAAAAATGTTGTCGAGTCCAAATTACAATGTTCTCATAGAGCAGTTAAGTAATATTGCTTTTTTATTTTTATTCTATTTGATACAAGAAATGCAAGTAGGGTTTCATAGTGCTTTAAGGCAATTGTATACTTTGATTATAAATTCATATTTTAAACTACTTTTAGTATTGTTTATTCGAATTTCTTGTTGAAATGCGAAGGTTTCATCTTTGTTTGATAGCTATTATGTAGAAATCCTCTTGTTCATTTTGCTTCATGCATGTAGTCCTGTAGAGTTTGTGTTTTTTTGATTGCTGCAAAAAAACAATGAGAGCTTTTCAACAATGAGTCGAGAGTGTGTTGCTTTGAGCTTTTCCGTTGTCATGAAATCATAAAGGATAGAGGTATTCTGTTAAAAGTCGTGGTTGTTGTCCTTGTAGTCATAAATGCAAACAATGGGAGCATAGAGAATGCAGTAGAAACCTTTTCCCTGTTGGCAAGCATAAAATTTTTTGTCAGATGTCGTCTATTTGTGTATCTTGGGGTTATAAAAAAATATGCCAAAAATGTTGTAGAGTCCAAATTACAATGTTCCCATAGAGCAGTTAAGTAATATTGCTTGATAGAATAGTTTGAGGCTTCATGCAAAAGAGCAGTCAAGCTCGTTGGTAGAAGATTTGTGGTCCAGTAACCTGTCACAATTAGTTTGTGTAGTTAATCTTGTTTGCATTTATACTTGTGTCTCTTGAAACCGGAAAAATGCTCGGTAGTGTTTAAATGGTTTTTGCTATTAGTATCCATCATAGTAGGAGTACTATAAATTGCTATTCTTTCAGAAAAAATAAAGCCATGGTTTTTGTTTTCTAATGAAAGCTTTTTACATGGTGCAATGCTTTTGGTTGGAAGAAAAGAGGTCATGTGGCGGTTCAGCTGTGGCAAATTCTTCAAGCAAGTAGTACACGGTGAGTTTCTAGAATGAACCTTCTCTTTTGTTTGCAATTGCATATAGTAAACAGAGAAAAAGGTTAATTCAAGATTCTCACTATATTGATTGTACTTGTAATCATATCGTGGCTTTTTGTTACAAGGACAGTCATTGCAAATGGGTATTGTGAGTGGCATATGCTATATGGTTCATAGAAATAAAGCATTTGAGGTTCAAGAGTAGATCTTTGTTTCAAAAAATTAACCTTTCCAAGTTTTGAGAGTTTGATTCTGAATCTATATGCATGCTTTGATTAAAACTACTGGCTAAAGGTGCATAATTCATTAATTCAAAATCAATGCATTTAATGGCAACTGACTAGAGGTGAAGCTGTTTAGATTGCTAATTAGTCTTTGAATATATAACAATTAAACGAGATAAATAAGTATGATTATCCTTGGCCACATTTCACATTTTGTCCTTTCATTGTGCATCTTAAATAGAAGTTGGATTTTGCATTGTTGCAATGTGTTTGGATACTTTGATTCTAAAATCATAGTTTAGATCATTCTAAGTGTTATCGATTCAAAGCTTTCCTTGAAATACCAAGAATTCATCTGAATCTTGGAGGCAATGTACAGTTGTCTATAATTATCCTTGGCTACATTTCACATTTTGATCTTTCAATCAAAGTCAATTAACAAAGTAGCAATTAGACCTAAAAAAGGTTGAAGGACTATGCTGATAGAAAACCATATTTTTGACAATGGCTAGACAACCTGTTGAAATTGCTGTAGAAACTTTAAAGCAAATGCATTTTCCCTTCTATTTACTTTCATTGTACATCTTAAATGGAACTTGGGTTTCGCATTGTTGCAATGCATTTGGATACTTTGACTGTAAAGTCATAGTTTAGACCATCTTAAGTGTTATTGATTCAAATGTTTCCTTGAAATACAAAGGATTCATCTGAGTCTTGTAGGCAATGTACACTGTCCTATAGAGTGAGCTTTGGAACCAATGAACTGTTATCAAGGATAGAGGATTACTGTCAAATATTGTGGTTATTGTCCTCATAGGCACACATGTAAAATATGGAAGCATATAGAAAGCAAGTTAACTATTCAATAATCCCATGAAACATAGTCTTTGTATGCATCCATGCATACAGGTTTGCATGTATATATGTGTGCATGTAATTATGTATATATGAATGCATGTATCTATGTTGCCATGTATGTATGTGTGTATATAACAGATTGCTGTTGCATTTGCTTTAAATGCTTTTTTGTGGATGGCGCCAGCTAGCCATCCCGTCATATTGTGATTAAACAATTAAGAATAAGTGCTAAATCAGTTAGCAGATCGATTTTCCTCAGCCCTTTACATGTTAACTGAGAGTTTTGAAGCTTTTGCTGTTCATTGGCAGTTTTTGAAGCTTAAATGTCACAGTGTATGTAGCATTTTACCATATAGCTCTATCATTCATGGTCATTTAGGCAAGTTCATATTTCCTTATTCATCCTTGTATTGTCCCATATCTAAATAATTTGGCAATTGCTAGTTAGCCTTTAAGTACTTAGCAATTCAAAGAAAGAAATGATTGCAATTAGCTTTGTGTGCATTTGAACTATTAATCAAAGGCAACTAACAAACTAGCCCTAGAAAACCATGCCGTGTTAATGTGTTGAATACCATGTATTTGTGCATGGGTGTATATGAATACTATGAGTTGTTGTTTCTACCATTGCGTAACACTTAGTATTACTTGTACAACCAAGCAATATGCAAGTAGAATTCATAGTTCATAGCATCCAGATACATTAAAGGAGAGATACAAATCAAGGTTGTTAGTATCCTGATAAGAAAGATGATGAGATACATCCAATTAATGTATGTCACATCTTATAAACAATAATTCCTATCAAACACAGATGAAACCTTCACATTTCAACAAAAAAATTCAAATAAACAATACTGAAAGTAGTTTAAAATATGAATTTATAATCAAAGCATACAATTGCCTTAAAGCACTATGAAACCCTACTTGGATTTCTTGTATCAGACAGACTAAAAAGCGAAAAGCAATATTACTTAACTGCTCTATGGCAACATTGTAATTTGGATTCTACAACATTTCTTGACATAGGTTTTTACAACCCCAAGATACAAAAATAGTAACGACTACATCTAATAGAATTTTTATGCTTTCCAGCAGCAAAAAGGTTTCTACTGTATTCTTTATGCTCTCATTGTTTGCATTTATGCCTATGAGGACAACAACCATGACTTTTAACAGAATCCCTTTATCCTTTATGCTTTCATGACAGCAGAAAAGGTCAAAGCAACACACTGTTGACTGATTGTTGAAAAGCTCTCATTATTGCACATGTTGACATAATTTTGGTTCCAAAGTCCTCTTTATGGGACCAGTTTGCAACAATTAGAAAAATACAAATTCTATAGGGCTCACATGCATGAAGTAAAATGAACAAGAGGATTTATGCATAATACCTATGAAACACAGATGAAACCTTTGCATTTCAACAAGAAATTCGAATAGATAATACTAAAAACAGTTTAATATACGGATTTATGCCTACGAGGACAGCAACCATGACTTTTAACAGAACCCCTCTATCCTTTGTGCTTTGATGACAATGGAATAGCTAAAAGCACCACACTATCGGCTTACATGCATAGAGTAAAAAAGTAGTTTAAAATACGAGTTTATGCCTATGAGGACAACCACAAATTTTAACAGAACCCCTCTACCCTTTATGCTTTGATGACAACGGAAAAGCTCAAAGCAACACACTGTTCACTTGTATTTTAAAAGCTGTCATCATTGCACGTGTTTAGATGGTTTTGGTTCCAAAGCCCTTTTTATGAGACCACTTTGCAATAGTCAATAATAAATAGACTTTGCAGGGCTCATATGCATGAAGTAAAGTGGACAAGAGGATTTCTACAAAATACCTATCAAACACAGATGAAACCTTTGCACTTCAACAAGAAGCTCGAATAAATAATACTAAAAGTAGCTTAAAATATGAATTTATAATCACAGTATAACAATGTCTTAAAGCACTATGGAACCTTTCTTCCATTGCTGTTTGCATGTACCTGATTTAAACACTTAATTACTGGTTCTTGATAATGGAATGAAATGAACTTGGACAAATGGAAATAGAATGACCCCATGGAGTTGGAATATCAGTGTTTGCAAGCCTTTACCATGATAGCAGATTTGCGTGCATGAGACTTATGTGAATCTCAAATGTCATAGTGTATGGGTGCATGTGTCAAGTAGCTTGGTCCCAGGTATTGACTCTACAACAACAACATCTCCTGTGACTACACAGATCTCCAAAATCACAAAAAACAAAATGCTCAAAGTAATCACAATTCATCTCTAGTCACTAAAATCTATATTCCATGATAAACAAGTGAGAACCTTTTAGTAGATGAAGGTCATGAACATTGAACCAATAGTAGGACAGTCACCACAACATTTAAGTAAACCTATGGTGTAGACTCCCTTTTCCATTATCAATTTTATTCCCAATTTCATCCATGAAGAACTTTGTCAACTTCTAGAGCCTGCTATTAGCCATTGCTTTGATCCATGATTTCCATTTCTTTCATCAATGAATTCCATATCTTTGATCCATGAAGAACTTCTTTAGCCTGTGCATCCATGTATTCTATATCTTTGAGGATATTTTTCATGGATGACATTGGGAATACAATTGATAATGGAAAAGAGAGTGTTGAGCATAGGTTTCCTTAAATGTTGTGGTGACTGTGATACTATTAGCTCAACGTTCATGACCTTTATCTACTAAAAAGTTCTTGCTCATTCATGCCTTGGTAATTAAACCTGTGATATTGCATTGCATATGTCTCATGTTCTTCACCTTGAAATGTACATACTGAAATACAGTAATAGAAAGTAATAAACTAATTATAGCAATACAAAATAATTCCAATAAAAACTAATCAAGAGTAATACAAAATACTTTACAACACGTTGTGTGTTACAACTGTCAGTGAGTTGTTGTTTTTACAACACCATGTGTTTTACAATCTACAGTTTAACAAAACAGTAGTCAAGAATTAAACAAAAAATAGATAATGGAAACTCAAATTCAATGTTTTAGTTTCCATTTCTCATTTAACAAGTCTTTCAACATCCTAATCAGATTCACTCTTTACATTTTATTTGTTTACTTTTCTGCCCTCATTTGAATGGCAGGGGAACCATATGTGAAGCCACTGAATAACCCTTCCATGGTTTGATGGAGCTGGTGTGAGGTGATTTCATGAAAGCTCAAGTGTCATAGTATATGTGGCGTGGCAGCTAATAAGTCTGTTTTACATTGTGCTGGTGACAATTTAATTTGTCTCATTTGTCTCCGTACCATTAATCAAAGTCAATTAACAAACAAGTCAATCTTGCACTTGACTCATGCAAATTAAGTCAATTCTATCATTAATCATAGTGATAGCAAACAAATGCTTCTTAGATGATCTCATTGTTGAAACCCTGCTTGCATTTTCTAGTTGCATGTACCTGGTGTAAACATTTAATTATTGGTTCTTGATAATGGAATGAAATGAACTTGGACAAATGGAAATAAAATGGTCCCATGGAATTGGAACATCTATGTTTACATGGCTTTAGCATGATAACAGATTTGTGTGCATAGGACTTATTTGAAACTCAAATGTCATACTGAATGTGGCAAATTAGCTAGTTGGCTTAACTCGATAGCTTTCAAACAAGTTAATTTAGTGAGCAATCAATCTAGTTTGCTGGTGAATTAATTGTGTTCCATGATTGGTCATAGCCAATTATTGGAAAGGCTGTAAATGCCATGGATGAAATAATATGAATAAAATTCTGGTTTCTGGTTTACTTGAAATGCAATGAAAAAACTACTATGAAAACATAAGACAAGGTTGTGTAACATATTGCCATTCATTTATCTAATTTCTTTGGACACAAATGCTTTACACATTTAATTGCAATAGTAACGTGTCTACGAAAATGGGAAAATAGAGACCATAATTCAGTAGTTTTTAGCGTGAGTATATATGTATCCTGATACATATAAGCTCAACCTAGCATTTACGAAAATAGTTGCTATGTACAGTGAAAGAGCTTATTAGTGTTACTATATGCGATAGCCATATAACAAAGTAAATTGGTACAATGATATAGTGGCATATCCAAAAAATACATGGACGCATGTATACGCAGTTGCATACAGGGATACGTAAAATCTTAGATGAAAAGTTAATTATAGTTAATTATAAAACATCTCTGTACACCAAATCAATTGAACCAATCATGGCCATTCGTATGCAAAAAAAAAAGGAACTTCTTGAGAAGGCTTTATAGACAAGGAAGCAAATGCAATTATAAACCGAAATTGCAAAATCTTTGGCAACATCTTCCTTTCAGTTCCTTATGCTACAAATATTCAACAGATTATAGCTGTCCATATTAATTGTATCTCTTCATGTATGTTAAAGCCATCTGCTTATTCTATTGCTTTCGGTATTATTTAATAAGTCCATCTCACATTTTGCTGATGCGAATTTAATTTGTCTCATATGTCCCTGAACCATTAATCAAAGTCAATTAACAAACAAGTCAATCTTACAATTAGCTTCTGCAACTTAAGTCAATTCTATCTTTTACTCATTAATGAAATTAACTAATCAGTTTAACAAGATAGCTTTGAAACAAGTTAGGTCAGTAATGAATAAAGCTGTTTGATTGATGAGTCAATTGAGTTCAATAGTTAGTCATAGTGATAGCAAACAAATCCTTGTTTGATGGTGTCATTGTTGAATTTGCTTCTGTGTCCCTCTCTGCACTTTTGCTCTAGCTTGAAGCAATGATGCTTCATGATTCAAGTATTAAGTGTAACTAGGAACCTTTCTTGAGTTACATCCATTGATTTAAATCTGTTTCGAAACCATAATTGCAGTGGTTCTTTAAGCTCGATGCAAAACAACAATATAGTTAAAATGCATTGCAAAAGCCTGTGGAGAACCATGTTTGCACTTGTGCATTTGGAATTCATGAACCTATGATAAATAGACTGTAAGGTTAATCTGTTTCCAATTGATACTTGTTTGCACTGAATCTAAAAAAAAACTAGCTGGTGTATTTTGATGTTTGAACTATTAGTATCCATTACACTATCATTGTCATCCATTGCAATTATAATTTTGGCAGTTGTTTGCACAAATGTGTTTTCATGCATTGTGAAACCCAACTTGCATTTTTGGGATATAATGAAGCAAAATAGATAAAAATAGCCATTTGTTGCCTTGAGTACCTTGTCTCTTGGTGTTCATTCAATGAGCACAAGAGCTTCTGCTCTGTCACTGTAAACGTCTCCTTTCTATTGATAAAAGCTATCAGTTTTCTAGCCTATGTCTTTGCCTAAATTTATTTGTATATCTCATTTTCTTCCAGCCTCCCATTTAAAAAAGCAAACTCCATATTCTACTACCAAAGAAAATGCATTAATGTCAAAGGAGTTTGAAATTGAAGATAACAAACCTAATAGCACTCACTTGGATGAGTTTCCTGCTGGTAGGAAGAAATACTTATGCATTCGCCGAAATGCATTTAACCAGTAGCATGAACCAATCACATTTTGCCATTTAACATATTGCTTTTTTTTTGGTATAGCTTGAATTTTGAGAGCTATTTTATATATTGGAAAATTAGCATTTATCTATTTTTCTATTCGTCCAAGTAGCTTTATAAATCATTTTCATTTTAAAAATTCGGGAAAATGCGAATGCATAAATTGATTAAATAAATTTAAGCAAAGGCATAGTTTAAAAGGTGGCGGCTAGAGGTGCGTAATCCATGAATGCAGATTAAATGCATTAAAATATCAGGAAACAGTGAGTGCATAAATTAATTAATTAAAATTAAGCAGAGGCATAGTTTATCAAACTGGCGGGTAGACGTACGTGATGCATGAAAAAAAATTAAATGCATTGAATGGCATTTGGCTCGAGGTGAAGGCGGTGGAGTCGCTTGGAGGCCACGCGTGGCCAGGGTACTTTGGTCATTTAATATAGAGTTGAGTTACTTGGTATGCATTTCCATTACTTTGCGTGTGTTGTTTTTTTGTGTTTTGTAAGCTGTACTTTTGAGGAAGAGCTTGTAGCCACTAAGCAAGAAATGTTATGGCTGAAATGATAGTTTGATACTCTCCACAGTTCCTTGCTATTCAAGTGCATCGCGGGGCTGTGTTTCATAGTGCTTTAGTTCATGATCATAATCGCTTTCTGCTTAATGTGTCAGTGCATGTATATATGTATGCATGTTTCTATGTGCATATGCATTCACCTATGTGCATATCTATGTAGACCTCTGTAGATGCATATATGCATGCATGCATCTGACTCCAGATATATCTATGCATATATGTATTTATGCATATATGTATGTGTGTATAAGTGCATTTATGTCTATATGCATGTAATCATATGGATGCATATATGTTTATGTCCATAGATGCATTAATCTGTCTTTACATGGATGTATCTGTACATATATATACATATGTATACATATATGTGTGTGTCGATATGTCTTTTCTACACAACAGTTTATAGTGACAGGGAAAAGGTTGTCATGATTCCAAAAAAGGACACTTGCAGACAAGCTACTCCAAGCAATAAATAGTTTCTCTCACCAGTTTTCTTTTATTTTAATGTCCATAAGCACATTGGGTTTCATAGTGCTCAGCCTGTGCTATTCTTCAGAGTCTAGTCCCTTGGGCAAGCAATTGTCTTTTGTCCAACGTAGAATGTGACATCTTAATAATAACTTGGTGCTTATGAGCTCTCTAAAGACTGCATATCTTCAAATACTGCAAAACTGTTCCATAGTTCACGTTTTAGAGCCACTGTTCTATTAGCATGTCCCATAATAGGACCTTATAAACAATATGAGGACAATATGTTAAAAGCACTTTACAAACTGTCAGGTAAATGCAATTTATAGATATAAGCTTAAACTCCACAATTGCTTTCATCTCCCTCATTGTCATTAAAGCATAAAGCAAAGAGGATTTTTTTGCAACTTCTAGTTTTTTTACTTTTACACAATAATTCACTTTATTAATTAATGAATCAAATTATCTTAATTAATTTATTTTCTTTTCCCTTTTGTCATTTCATATCTAATTAATTACATAACTGTTAAAACAAAGAAATAATCATAACTATCCTTGTACGCATTTGACCAATCATACAAAGTCAATTACAAGATCTAATTCCACTTATTCATTGATAGTATTGGCATGCAATTTCCTTGAAAAGTATTGAAAAAGAGGATTACTCAGACACCAATAAGGATTCTGATTTGTAACATTTCTATCCAAATCATCTTCATTGAATAAGATGTTGTGGTATACATTAATTGGGTGTATCTCATCATCGTTCTTATCAGGATGCTAACAACCTTGATTTGTATTTCTCCTTGGGTGTATCTAAATGCCATGAGTTATGAATTCTACTTGCATGTGGCTTCATTGCACAAGTAATAGTAAGTGCTACAAAATGGTGCAAAATAAACTTATGCATATGGAAATGAAATGACCCCATTTAGTTAGAAAATCAATATTTACATCGCTTTCACTATTAAGTGATAGCTAGTTTAGAATTAATTAATAGCTAGAAATTGTTTCTACCATAACTTAACAGTGCTAGCACAAGTCTCTGTTGTTTTTTGCCTTAGGATTGATTAGTTGTTGTGGCCTATTTACACTTTTTTTAGGTGCTTAAGCAAATATGGGATCTATTCCATTGATTGCTCCTAAAGAGCTTATACAAAATTACCCTGGTGCATGCATATGCAAAAAAAAATGTTCTATATTATAGGGTACACAAATAGCAACAAGTATTTAAAAATTAATAAAAATTCAAATGAATCTACATAAGAATTCTGTTTTCTTTTTATGAATAACATAGCATATGCCACTCACTGTACTCATTTGTCTAATTTGTCCTTGTGACAGGGTTCAATGCTTTCAATTGTATATAAACAAATACGCACAAACTACACTAGGAAAGATTGTTTGTCCCTATCACAATTTGTACATTTGTACAAGTATACTTGATCATTCGATAGCAGATTACAAGGTCAGTTTTCCAATTTGTCTTTTTTCTTTTCTTGAAATGCAATTGAAATTCTTCAATATAATAACTGCATAATGTTCTTTTCCACGTATTCACTTTGTCATCTTGTATTCCTCATTTCTTTGAACATAAATGATTTAGAGGGCTGTTTCCATATATGCAAACAGAAAAATGCATTTTCCACAATTGCAATAGTAATTTGTCTTCGAGCAATAGAAAAGGTTTTGCTTATGTGTTAGTATGTTATACTTCCTCTATACAATATCCATAGAATAGAATGAACTGCTAGCATATAATTTTTAAACCCTATTTGCAGTTTCAAATAGCGTTTAGAGCCATAAGTCTTTGTTTTATGCCAACTGGTTTTTACCTATATGCATTTAAGGCAATTTTTTCATAGGACTGTTTATAGCTGTGGCAAGTTGCTATGCAGTTTACAAGTTAATGTATGTTTAATCTTCCTATTTTAGAAATAAAAGCCTGAAAGTTAATTTCAAAAGCTGACATGGCACATGAGTACAATGAATGATGTACTACGTCACTCATAGACATGATGCAATATTTTTCCATGGTCTTGCTTGCATGCAAACTAGCATTAAGCACAGTTTTTTTTTTGCTCACATTGCCAATCTCACTATGTGCTTTAAAACTCTATAGTAAAAGGAAACTGAGGAAAGAAGCTATTTATTTCCTCAAGTAACTCGTTTCTGGTTTTGGATACTGTAACTATAACAAAGTCTGCTTACTCGCTATAAACTCTCCCAGAACAGAGACTTCTAGAATAGAAAAACAATATGCACAAAGTAATAGTCAAGCTTAACAGCTGACTTAAGTCTATAGCTAATGGACAAAGCAGCCTAGCTATACATGTGCACCAGGCCATTGCAGCAGTTTCTCATTGACCCACATGCTATTTAATGCATTTGCTTTGCATGTATGCACTGTGTGGCTGCACTTCTGAGTTTCAATCTCTTTTTAAATTTATTTAATCAATCCATGCCTTCACTTTTGCTCAATGAACCTATGTCTTTGCATTTCCCTCAAATTGTCTATACACAAGTGATCTTAAAAGCTATTCCCACAAATAAGAAAAGCCATAGATCTTCTTTGATCAAACAATGCTTTTGCATTTCCTTGAATTTCTATAAATAGAAAAGATATGTCAAACTATTCTCTACATGCCACTTAATTCATGCATATCTGAATAGCTCTTAAAATCATTTGTTCTTTGAAAAAAAAATCAGTCGCTTAGAAGTACATAGCAACAAAGGAATCCAATAACACAAAACATTTAAATACCATAGACTGAGATTGACAATATGAGCAAAAAAGATTCTTGTCAACCAATTGTTGCATGTAGACAAAGCTACCTAAAAATATTGTTTTGTGTTTGTGGCACTAAAAGTATACATCATGCATTGTACTCATTTATCCACTTTGGCAATGTAACAGGAATAAGTACATACAATCCTGCTAGGGGACAATGGTTAACAAGGTCAGGTTGAAGAATTAATACTATTTTCCCCTTGTGCTTCTATTAAATTGTTTGCTGTGTGGTATGTTACGTAAGCTTCTGCTACTGCTCAAGATCCATTTTCCAACATATATAGAGATTATTAACTTCCAAGATCCTCGACAACATGATTCATACTATCGAGTGCTATTGACTGAAAGCACATAAGCGACAATGTTAACAATTTAAGATTTTGTAATCTAGATACTAGTGTTAAATGCTATTCATACTCAGCATTTGCTATAACCAAACACATTAGGTTACACGAAAAACAAAGAAAATGATAGACGTTGACACTTATGAATTAACTAAGCGCCCCCAAATATCAGACATTGACTACGTGCTTAAGAGCGAGGGACTTTGTAGATTGAGTACTTTTGCATACAATGTTGGTGATTGTTTGTTTGACTCGTTACAACTATTGCTTAACAATCGTTACACATAAATTCAATTATGAAATGGAGCTATAGATTACTTCTTGAATTTCCTTAAAAACAAGGACAAAGAAGCAATACAATCATACAACTATGAAGTAGACCCTGATACTCTATATACATTGCACAAAGTACATGATCCACAAACATACTTTCGCAGAATGTGGTTATTTGCATAGCCACAAGCTAATTGCACAGAAAGTGGGTTGTGGGGTGACCTATTTTGCATTCACTGGATATCCAAATGGTTGAATATACAAATCTCCCTTTGGTCAAGAACAACAGCAAGAAGGTACTTACAGTTCAATAGTTCTGACTACACAGAATCAATCTTTATACTATTTCATGACATGAATTCTTTAAGTGGACACTTTGAACCATTGTTAGAAATTGAAACACAAAACATAAGTTCAAAACAGCCCATAAGTTCACATTAAATAAAAAAACTGTGCCCAAAGTATCCTCAAATATCAAACATTGACAATGTCCTTAGAGCTGAAGGCCTTTGTAGATTAAGCACATTTGCATACAATGTTGGTGATTGTTTGTTTGATTCACTTCAAGTGCTACTTAACAACCAGTACACCTCAACTCAATTACGCAATGGAGCTATAGATTATTTCTTGGCTTGCTTTCAAAAAAAGGACAAAGAAGCAATTAAATAATATAACAATGAACTAAATCCTAGTACTCTATATACATTGCACAAAGTACATGATCAAGAAACATACTTCCGCAGGATGCAATTGTCTGCAAGCTTATGCATAGACCATGGCGAATGTGGATTGTGGGGTGACTTGTTTTGCATTCACTGGATATCCAAATGGTTAAAAATACAAATAAGCCTCTGGTCATTGACAACATCAAGAAAGCACTTAGATTTCAATGATTTTGGATATACAAAATCAGTCTCTATACTGTTCCATGATACAAACCCTTTGGCTGGACATTTTGAGCCGCTTCTAAGTATCAAAGCCCAAAATCTAACTCGCCTATGCTCAACAAGCTTACTCCAACTTAAAAAGTTGATCAGAAATCGTCCACAATACAAAAATACTTACTTGACCAAGCCACATGCTTTGCCTAAAAACAAGGAAAATTTGATGCCATTTGTCATAGAAAACAATTTTAAACATAAATCAACAATAAGACTTAATCACCTAAAGAACTTGATTAGAAAAGAAAAACAAAAAAAAAGTGTACCTAGCAGCCCAAAGAAAAAAAAAACATTGACACCAATAGAAATTTATAAAACAGCAATACAAGATACACCAAAACACTCATGTGCAATTTGCCAAGTGCTCTGTTTCAACAAGGACATCAGGGTTTTCAAAGAAAACAAAAACAACTATACTGTGAACTAGTACAATCAGATTCCTTGCCATTCACAGATCTCATATGCAATGTATGCTACTTTGCATTGAAACAATCCACTATTCCAAAGTATGCTACGCCACAGAAAATAAGAACTAACAGACCATTGTGCTATGTGCAAATCTTAACTCCTCTAGAAGAATGACTTGTCTCACTTAGAATTGCATTTGCACATATTTGGGAACTAGGGTTCAAAAGGTCTCAAATAGGCCTAACAGGTTCTATTATAAATGTCCTTGTTGACATGAACATTGTACAAAGAGCATTACCACAATCAATTAACAACACACAAAAAATTGGTGTTTCATTGAAAAGATTCTTAAAATACAAAAATGCATTTCAAAAAGGCATGGTGCGCCCAAATGTCATCATGCAAGCTTTGACTCAATTAACAAGGACACCATTATACAAAATGCACAAAGTCCACATAAACCAAGATTGGCAAGAAGTTCTCCAATGCACTAAGGAAAACGAACCCAATAGTCCACAAAATACAAGTGAAACAGAATCAGACAGTGAAATGGAAAATGAAAACCCATCAGAAACATTGATACATAGATTCACTGAGTCTAGAAGTATCCATAACATGGAGGACAAGATTATTGAAATTGCACCTGCAGAGCACAAGTATCTAATTGGAATATTTAAGGACATTTATGTTGAAGAAATGAATTTCCCAACTTTATTCTTTGGCAAGCCACGTGATAATGACATTGTAAAAAAATTTACGTATCAGAAAATAATACGCTGGGAGCTCTTATAGTCACAAAGACAATTTGCATATCATACAACAAACATTTTTTTCAAAGCTATAAAGGTTCTAATACAACAAGTACTGTCCACAATGACAATAAGAATCCGCAAGGGCCAGTTAAAAGGGCGGAAGCTATTTGCGAAAGACGTTAAACACAAACCAAACCTAGAAAAAATTCTTAAATCAGATATTGGATACGTTGATTTCAAAAGAATAAGAATCTCTCCAGACTATTCACAACAACTTAAGAAAAATGTATTTGCTATGATTCGACAACTAGGACCACCGACATTTTTCATCACTTTCTCTAGTGCTGAGCAAAATTGGGATCCACTAATTCAAACATTACAAGAGCTGCACAATCTACACCAATTAGCACAAAACCATCAAGAATCTAATCACCCAACACACATTGACAAATTTGAGCTAATCAAGAAAGATCCTATCACTTGTGCACGTTACTATAAACATAGAATCAATGAAATTAAAAAATTGATACTTACAGATGACTCTTTCTTTGGAAATGTCATTGATTACTTCTCAGTCACTGAGTTCCAAAATCGAGGAAATGAACATGATCATTTTCTCATATGGGTTAAAAATGCACCAATCTACACAGAAAATAACAGCACAGACGTCATAGCTTTTGTTGATAAGTATATTACCTGCGACACTCAAAATTTGGAACCTGCTTTGGCAATGTTACACAAACACCATCATACAAAGAAATGCAAGAGATCAAAAAATAAATTTTGTAGGTACAATTTTCCTTTCCCACCAATGCAAAAGTCAACTATACTTTTACCAATAGTCCAAAAGACTGAAGCGATAACTACAAATGCCACTTATATCTTCTCAAAACTCCAAAAAGCAAACTATGACGAAACTTTCACTTTTCAAATGTTCTTAAAAGAATTAAACTTAAGTGACAATGAATACATTGAAGCTTTGAGCTCAACATTAAACAAGCCCACACTTTTCTTACAAAGAAAACCATCACAAATATGGAACAATAGTTTTTCAAGGAAGATTCTAGAACTTTGGAAGGCTAATACAGATGCACAATTTGTCCTAAATGCATATGCTGCTGCTATGTACTGTAGCTCATATATTGCAAAAGTAGACAAGTCAATGACATATGCATTCAAAAGAATACGTACAGACCACAAGCAAGACAATATTGATGCAATATGAATGGTGAGTAAACTTGGAAATGCCATGCTTAACTTGCAGCAAATGTCATCACAACAAGCCGCACATATTGTTCTGTCATTGCCATTAAATTACAGTTCAAGAAAATGTATATTCATTGATACGTGATCTGACAATGATCGTACATTTATACTCAAATATGTTAAACAATTGAGCAATGAGCTAGATGAATCAAAAAATGTTCTTACAAAATCTATTATAGACTACTATTTAAAACGCCCTGAAACAATGGTGGACATATGTCTTGCAGAATTTGTTTCAAGATACAACAAATACGGTGCTAAAATTGAACCAAAGGCCAAACCCAGTGTTATATGGTTTATCAATTTCAACAAACACTTTGATTTAGAGAATCATTGTAGAGAGAAATTGGTTCTCTATGTTCCATTTACCATTAATGAGAATACACTAAAACAAAACTTTGATTGTTGGGAACATGCATACATGTATCATGGACAAACCATTCAAACAAACGATGCAAAGTTTGTCCACAACCCAAACTCCGCATGGGGTGACATTGACAAAGCTATAAATGATCTTCAGTCTCTTGAAGATGAAAAGCTTATTGACCTACCAATGCAAGCAAAGCTTTCCCAGAAAGAACTATATGACATTCAAACAGACCTTCCAAACATAGGCCATTCTAACCCAAATACCACATACTCCAATGGATTTCAAATTGTAAAGCACCCATAGATTATAGATAACAATGAATACTACAAGTTAAGACGAATGTTAAATAAAGAACAACAAGCAATTGTTAACGATGTTCTCATAAAAAAGATGAAAAATCCACAAAAGCCATTGCACTTGTTTTTGACTAGAGGAGCTGGAACAGGGAAGACTTTTACAGCAAAAGCCATCTACCAAGCTCTCATTCGCATGTATAGCAATTCTGTTCACAATAATCTAGACAAACCCAAGGGCTTATTAACTGCATATACAGGTAAAGCAGCATATAACATAGGGGGATTCACATTGCATTTAGCATTTCACATACCTTTTAATACGTCAGAATTCTTGCCCCTAAACACTGAAGTACTTGACACTATGTCAAAGCACTATGATCAATTGTGCATACTTCTTATAGACGAGATATCATTAGTTGGCTCAACATTTCTACGGTATATTGATAGAAGACTACGGGACATAATGCAAATGCAAACAACATACTTTGGGAACCTTGATACCATATTTTGTGGTGACCTTTACCAGGCACAACCTGTCCTTGATTCTGTGGTTTTTGATAATAGGCCTACTCCAATTGAATTAATGCCTTATAGTTTCTGGAAAGACCACATAAAATGCTATTCATTGGTGACTACCATGAGACAAAAAGATGAAATATTTATTTCAATTCTTAATAGACTACGAGTAGGCATTCAGACAACTCATGACATAGACTATATCAACAAAATTTTCTTTCGTCCTGTACCATTAGATCCATTGCTTCCACACCTTTTCTATAGGAGAGTAGATGTTCAAGCACATAACAACAAAATGCTATCAATCATTCCAACCCAAATGATTGTGCTAGATGCGATCGATGAAGTTAACGAGGACCTTAATGCAATATGAGTGTACAGTCACACAACAACACTTCCATCACAAATATGCTTGAAACCAAACATTCTTGTTGAGCTTTATGCAGGCAATTACAATGTTCAAGATGGCCTCGTCAATGGTTCAGATGGAATTTTTAAAGCATATACATCACAAAACAGTATTGATATTGTTTGGATTAAATTTAATGACCCATCAATTAGACATCACCAGCGCACAAAACTAGCACATTGCTATTCTACTATCATTGACAAAGACTGGGTGCCTATAGAACGCATTGCTAGGCCAATCCAGAAAATAACAATAAACAAGAAAATTACAACTAGAAAACAATTCCCAGTACAAGTAGCATGTGCACGAACCATACATCGATCCCAAGGATTAACAATGGAAGCCTTGGCTTTTGATCCCACAGGCATTAGACAACATGGACTAACCTATACAACTCTATCATGAACAAAATCAGTTGAATCATTGTTCCTGTTACAACCTTTAACTACAAAAAACTTCAAAATTAAAGACAAAATACAACTAGAAATGTCTCGTCTTCAGACATGTGCACAATGGCAACTTGATAATCTAGACACATGTTCAAAAAACAAATCGCATTTGCTCCTGTGTACATTGAACACTCGCAGCTTAAGAGCACATGCAGAAGACATTGTCAATGACTATGGCATAATGCAATCTGATATCTTGTGTCTTCAAGAAACACATATGCATCCCTTTGAGCTAAATACCTTGCTGCAGAATTTTGATAGCTTCTCTGTACATAACATACATGGCATAACAACTTTAACCAGGAAACATTTGCTCTTGTCAAAAATAGCACAACATGGAACTTCAAATATTGAAGCTATCACATTAACAATAATGCTATCTAACAATGAAATCAATGTTTGTAATATTTATGCAAGACCTGCAATTGCCATAGATGAAGTAATTGCAATGTTGCAAACAATTATTGGGTCCACAAATTCAAAAAACATGTTGTACATTTTAGGTGATTTTTATGTTGACATGTCTATAGAAAACAGAGACAAAAAAATGCTTCACAGTTAAATGCAACACAACATAGGCAATTCAGTCATTGATCACGTTTGGTCCAACACAGCTACAAATATATGCTCTACCTATATATCGGAAGCATATTGGACTGATCACAATCCAATTTTCCTAAAATTGCATGTTGCACAATAGACAAATTCAACTTTATAGAACTTATAGCCTTATATCACCTTTATGCACTGCAATGTCTTTTCCAATACTATATCCATTATTTGCAGGAGATCTATGGATGAAACTAAAAGGCAGGCAAAGCAAATACAAACCACACAAGAAGACTTAGTGCAATGGTAAAGTGCCCATAGTATTATTCCTTCATACTCATTCGCCCAAATCACAAATATTCAAATAACATTGTTCCAATTCTTTGCAGAACACCAAAAGATGTATCAAAAAGACAAGCCAAACAGGTGCAAATTACACAAGAAGAATCAGCACAACGGTATAGTACTTCGTTCTGCAGTGTACTGCCAGCTGCCCAAGCTGCTAATATAAAATTAGCATTTTACTGACCCTATCCTTGTTCCTTGTAGGACAAGAGTCAAGAAACCTAGAATTGTTTCAATTGAACAACTAAATGCAAGAAGAGCTGGAGACACCTTCCAGGGTGATGTCCTTGTTGTCTACAAAGCAACATTGGATAAGGCCAACAAAACATGGGAAATGCTACATGCTGATCTGACAGATCACAAAGCAAAAATGACAATCACGTTGAATGTTAGTGGAGACCTCGTCTATCAACATGAGCCTAAAATAGTCCCAGGGTCAGCTATTTCAATATCAGATTTCCAAGTTGCACTTAGGACAGATTATGACAGAGGTGACTGTGATTGCATTTTGATTTTAACAGCCATAAGCAGCACTAAAAACATCTTGCGCCTTTGTCAAGAGTACAAATTCATCCCAAGTGCAACTATCAACCAATTGCTAACAACTGTAAATGAGTACCCAGCTAGCACAATAGCTGCACTGGTAGTTAGTGCCAGAAAAATGGGTACCCAATTTGCAATTGACATCAAAGATGGCCACACTGACATAGACAGGGCACAGGTATTTCAGTCTAGAGAAATTTTTACCTTTTCTTTCAGTTTCAAGCTTTAAATGTTCTGCAATCATCTCTATAACAATTTTCGGAACAAAATCTAATCGTCTCATTGAATTGCAGTTGCTATTACGGTCAACATATGAGCAGCAGTACTTTGCACTCGAAGACCAGTTGCATACAAATAAAACACCTGCAATGCTTTTCAAGAATGTTGTAAGAAAAACATATCAAAGGAACACATTTCACACATGTAAATCAACATTCATCTATACCTTGAATGACAAAAGAAGCTTGGAAAAACTCAACAGCCTACTACATTCAACTTTCAAGGTAACAACATTCTTTTTAAAAAAATCTAGTTCATCCAAACTTGTATTTTTGTCTTCTCTAACAATTTTGAACCATATTCTATAGGTTTCAGGCACTCTAAAAGCAGCAAATGCATTTTCCAATCTATTTCATGCATGTTGCCCAAAGTGCAAATTCAAATTTACTACTTATGGCACACTCCAAGAAAAAACTGCTCATTGCAAACAGTCCAACCAACAAGTTAATTATACATTCTGTTTACAGCTTAAAACCACCATAACAACTTATGACAATCAAAAAATTCAGTCGACAATTGACCAGGCCACCATGCACCGTCTGTTGCCCACATTGCAAAAGCTCAACTATGAAGACTACATTAAGGACAAGTCAGCAGTGATATTCATCCTACGAGACTTCACTGCTGAAGGACATTTTAGCCTTGACCAAAACAATGCCATTGTTGAAGCCATTTGCATTGACAAATAGACAAGAAACATCACCAGAAGGTAATAAAGTCATACATATGTGAACTTTTTTTTCTTTTGAACCAATACCTCAAATCATTATTCATACAAACTATGTTTCTAATACATAGGATTTTGTTGGCTTTACAGGAAACTAGGAATAGAGGAGCAGAGATTTATATTGTTCAGACTTTTACTTTTTCACCTTTCCATGCTCTAAGACATTTCACTGGTTCTCACATGTTACAGACATCTTTGGTTTAAAAATACTTTATTGCTATTATACATTTAGACACTTCTAGAGGTTACTATGTTAAAGTATTCTAGAATATGGACATCTGAAACTTTGATTTTGTTTTTGCACCTATGAAGACAATGGTTCTCTATGTACATCTGACATATATGTTCAATAATTATTATCTCTCCATCTATAATGCCATTCAATCTATATAGTTTAAATGTTCCCTTTTGCATTCTGTACTTCCTAGCTTTTCCAAAATTTGCTTTATGATTCTTATGCTTTCAATAATTTATGGTGACTAGTTAGAAGTTGTTATTTTTGCACACTCTAGACCCATTAACAAGTTACTTGAGACAGTAAATGGTTATTTTCCTTTGGATTTTTTCCATTTTTTGCTATTACTACAACCAAGTCTCACCCCTGCTTCTATGAATTGTACTTTATAGTCGCTTTTCCATCATGTATTCTAATGTGTACACTCCTGTATACACAAATCCATTTGTTGCTTTCACTGCATATATGCGTATTCACATGTATATATGCTTATATGTCCATATGCACATATGCACATGTTCATGTGTCCATGTATTCATTTAAGCTTCTACGTATCCCTGTATGCAACTGCGTATACATGCGTCCATGTGTTTATGGATCTGCCACTCTAGCCTTGTACCAATTTATTATGTTATAAGGATAATGCATATAGTAACACTAATTAACACTAATTAACTGTTTCATTGTACATAGTAACTCCTTTTCGTGAATGCCAGATAAGCTTATGTGTATTAGGATACATATATACTGACACTAAACACTACTAATTTATGATCTCTATTGTCCAATTTTCGTAGACATGTTACTATTGCAATCAAGTGTATAAAGCATTCATGTTCAAAGAAACTAGATACACGAATGGAAATATGTTACACAACCTTGTCTTATGCCTTTATAGCAGTTTTTTCATTGCATTTCAAGAATACCAGAAACTAGAATTTTATTCATATTATTTCCATCTATGGCATTTACAGCTTTTCCAATAATTATTACAAGGCTAGTGTTTACTGTTGAATAGTTCTATTGTTCATGTGATGCCTACAACATTGTACCTTGGCCAAAGTACCCTAGACACACATGGCCTCCAAGCGATTTCACTGCCTTCACCTTGAGCCAGATGTTATTCAATGCATTTAATTTAAATACATGTATCACGTACGTCTACCCACTAGTTTGATAAACTATGCCTTTGCTTAATTTTAATTGATCAATTTATGCGCTCGTAGTTTCCTGATATTTTAATGCATTTAATCTGCATTCATGGACTACGTACCTCTAGCCGTTACCTTTTAAACTATGCCTTTGCTTAAATTTATTTAATCAATTTCTTTGACTACATTGCTTTGACAAGTTTTTTTGAACAATTCGCTTCCCCTCCATTGGTTTCCATATTTTGCATATGTGCCTATGAGCACATTAACCATAATAGGTCACAAAATTCCTTTATCCTGTATGCTTTCATCATAGCATGAAAGCTCAAAGCAATTGCAAATTCTAGGTTTTCAGAGCACAAGCTTGCAGAACACAAAAACAACACACACAAAGTAATAAAAATGCATACCAAGTAGCTTAACTCTATATTAAATGGCCAAAGTACCCTGTCCATCCATGTTCACCAAGCAACACTAGCGCATTCACCTCTAGCCAGATGACATTTAATGCATTTACTTTGCATTCATGCATTGCGCTTACAATTTCCTGATATTTTAATGCATTTAATCTGCATTCATGGATTACGTGCCTCTAGCCGCCAACTTTAAAACTATGCCTTTGCTTAAATTTATCTAATCAATTTATGCATTTTCATTTTCCTGAATTTTTAAAACGAAAATGATTTATAAAGCTACTTGGACGAATAGAAAAAAAGATAAATGCTAATTTTCCAATATATAAAATAGCTCTCCAAATGTAAACTGTACCAAAAAAAAAAAGTAATATGTTTAATGGCAAAATGTGATTGGCCAATGCTGCCGGTTAAAAGCATTCTGGGCAAATGCATATGCAAATTTAGAATACATTTTTTAGTTGGACTCGACAACATTTTTGACATAGTTTTTTATAACCCCAACATACAAAAATAGTAACGACGACATCCAACAGAATTTTTATGCTTGCCGACAGGTAAAAGGTTTGTACTGTATTCTTTATGCTCCCATTCTTTGCATTTATGCCTATGATGACAACAACCATGACTTTTAACACAATCCCTCTATCCTTTATGCTTTCATGACAAAGGAAAAGCTCAAAGCAACACACTGTCGACTCTTTGTTGAAAATCTCTCATTATCGCACATGTTAACATGAGAGCTTTTGATTCTGAATCCATATGCATACTTTCATTCAAACTAGTGGATGAAGGTACATAGTGCACTAGTGCAAGCTCAATGCATTCAATGGCATCTGGCTATAGGGACCGCTGTTTGCATTGCTAGTTACTCTTTCAATATATAACAAGGTTCAAGGAGGAAACTCTCATTACCACACATGTTGACATAATTTTTGTTCCAAACCTCTCTTTATGAGACCGCTTTGTAGTAATAAAAAAAATATAAACTTTACAAGCCTCGCATGCAACCATGCATCTTGCTTGCAGTAACACTTCTACATGCATCCATGTGTACTGCAATACATGTATCTATGTGCACATGTAGCCATGGATATAAGTATCTATGCAACTTCATATGTAATCCATGGATATTTCCATACATGTATATTTAAGCATTTATGTATCTTGCTATGCATCTATCTATCTATCCATGTAACTATGTTTCTATGTATTCTTCTACCTTTAGATGCATCCACACATATATGTATGTCTTTACTACTTTCCAGATTAAAAAAAAACAACTTTGGAAACATCAACTTCCAGAATTAAATACCAATATGCACAGAGTCATCGTATTACTCTAACTAGATGACTGTGAACTACATGTTACCTATGCAATCTAAATTCTAGAGATACATACCATCCTTATGCACCTATTCACAAATGCATACTGTCTAACATATATACATAATTACATGTACACATATACACATGCAAACCTGTATACATGGATGCATACAAAGACTATGTTTCATGGGATTATTAAGGAGTTCAGCTGCTTTCTATATGGTTCCACACTTTGCATGTATGCCTATGAGGACAATAATTACAGTATCTAGAACCGGAAACCAGTTACTTGAGGCAATAAATACTAAATAGCAATCCAAACAACCTCCCCTCTAGTCAGATGCAATTCAATGCATTAATTTTGTATCAATGAACTTTGTACTTTCAGCCACTACTTTTAATCAAAGTATGCATATGGATTCAGAATCAAAATCTCAAAATAAATGCATATATAAATGTGTCTTTTTCCTCATTTCATAATGTATCTATGTATCCATAGGCGCAATTACGCATATATCGATTTGTGCATATTTCTTGTTATCTCTTTATGCATTTGTCTATATATGTATCACTATATCTATGGGTACATGTATACCTTCATTTATGTATATATGCGCCTATGAATTGCATACACACATCCATGTATATATGCATCTATCAATAACTTGCATGGATACATGTATATATGCATCTATGGATTCATGAACCCATGTATATATGACAGCTCATTGGTTCTAAAGCTCTCTTTATAGGACAACTGTGCATTGCCTGCAAGACTCAGATGAATCCTTTGTATTTCAGGAAGAGATTCGAATGGATAACACTTAAAATGATCTAAACTATGATTTTATAATCAAAGTATACAAATACATTGTAACAATGCAAAACCCGACTTCCATTTGAGATGTACAGTGAAAGTAAACAGAAGCAAAAATGCATTTGCTTCAAAGTTTCTAGAGCAATGTCAACAGTTTGTCTAGCCATTGTTCAAAACATAGTTTTCTATCGGCATAGTCCTTGAAGTTTCTGTAGGTCTCACTGCTACTTTGTTAATTGACATAGATTGAAACGTCAAAATGTGGAATGTTCCCATGGATACTTATACTTCTTTGTTTTGATTGTTATATATTCAAAGACTGTTTAGCTATCCAAGCAGTTTCCCCTTTGGTCAGATGCCATTCAATGCATTTATTTTGTTTCAGCAAACTATGTACCTTCAGCCACTAGTTTAAATCAAAATTATGCATATGGATTCAGAATCAAACTTCCTAAGTAAATGCATGTGTATCTATGTATCCATAGATGCAGCCATGCATATAACGATTTATGCATATCTTGCCATCTCTACATGCATCTGTCTATATATGTATGACTGTGTCTATGGGTGCATGTATACATTGATTTATGCATATATGCACCTATGAATTGCATACACACATCCACCTATATATGTATCTTTCGATATTTTGCATGGATACATGTATATATGCATGTGTGCTTCACATTTTCCTGATATTTCAATGCATTTAATTTGCATTCAAGTAGCACGTATTTCTACTCACCAGTTATATAAACTATGCCTTTGCTTAAGTTTATTTAATCAATCTATGCAATCACATATCACTGATTTTCAATAACAACAATAATTTATAAAGCTATTCAGATAGATAGAAATAGCTAAATGCTAATTTTCCAATCTTGATTTATCAGAATAGTGCTAGTTTTCCAATATAACAAAATTAAAAGTTATATGTTGACATACATTTATGCATGTTGTCCATACAAGCATATATGGATATATGACTTCATCCATATTTGCATATGTATATGAATACATCCTTCCATGTAACATACGCATTTGTACCTATATCCAAATATGCATACATCCATGTATACATGTGTTCATATGTCCATCTCTCCATGTTATTCTGTTTTCAGTGTGTACATGTCTATTGATGCATCCATGCATATACCTGTGGTTAGCTTTACGTATTTATCTCTCCATGTATTTAATGTTCTCCACTCCATCAGCATTCACAGGTTCTCTGTTTTTATGTTCTTCCATATTTATTTTTTCCATAGTGTATGCATAAGAACATTATATTTTTATATCCACTCTTCTATTGTAGCATTTCGAGGAAGCTCAAGGATCTCACTACTTTGTTCAGTATGAAGGAGAGTGAGAAATGCAACATGGGTCTCTTTCCTGTGTTTATATTGACGGACTCAGCCCTATGATGATTTTTAAAAGCATAACCAATACCAAACTAGACATTCTTCCACCCCTTGTTACAAGAAATAATAACTTCATACCCTATTGATTCCATTTATTTCCATTTCCACCCTTGCACGTCCTTTCTTCTCAAATCAAATACATTCCAAAATCCAATTATTTGCTTCTGTTGCCTCATACCAATGTGTTGCGTTCCTCTTTTCACTAAATCCAGCACTCTCATTGAAATTTTAATTTCTTCCATTTAATTGTAAGCATATAACTTCCAAACAATAAATTCATACCATTTACATTCGCATTCATTCTCATATCCACCATCCCATATCCTTGCCTCCCATGTCAAATACTTTTCATAACTTATTCATACAGCTTATTTGCATCTCACCCTTTTCTCAATTCACTCCCTTTGTTCCACTCGCATAACTCATTATTCTTTTTAACATTCACATATCTTTATCTATCTACACCTCAAATATACCTTCATCCATCACAACAAAATTCACACCATACCAAACAAAGAAAAAGATGAAGAAAATATCAAGGTTATGCAAATAAACACTGAGGGATTAAAAAATAACACTCATAACATATAGTTCTATTCAAGAGTTATTTTCATAATGCCTTTTGTAAACCTTGTTTGTTGCAGATCCCTAAAAGCGCGTATAACAGTTTCTTCAAGCCTATAATGTGTAATCATATTTAACAAATATTGCTTTTTGCTTTTTACTCTGTCCGATGCAACAAATCCAAGTAGAGTTTCATAGTGCTTTAAGGCAATTGTATACTTTGATTATAAATTCATATTTTAAACTACTTTTAGTATTGTTTATTCGAACTTTTGTGTTGAAATGCAAAGGTTTCATCTGCGTTTCATAGGAATTATTGTTTATAAGATGTTGTAACATACATTAATTGGATGTATCTCATCATCTTTCTTATCAGGATGCTAACAACCTTGATTTGTATCTGTCCTTCAATGTATCTGGATGCTATGAACTATGAATTCTACTTGCATATCGCTTGCTTGTACAAGTAATAGTAAGCGCTGCACAATGCTAGAAATCACAACTCATAGTATTCATATACACCCATGCACAAATACATGGTATTCAACACATTAACACCAACATGGTTTTCTAGGGATTATTTCTTTCTTGCCTTTGATTGATAGTTCAAATGCACACAAAGCTAATTGCAATCACTTCTTTCTTTGAATTGCTAGGTACTTCTTTCTTTCTTTGTGGTTATAGAGCTATTTGGTAAAATGCTACATATACTGTGACATTTAGGCTTCAAAGACTGCCACTGAACAACAGAAGCTTCATAACTCTCAGTTAACATGTAAAGGGCTGACAAAAATTGATTTGCTAACTGAATGGGGTCATTTTACTTCAATTATTTAGCACTTATTCTTAACTATTTAATCACAATATGACTGGATGGCTAGTTGGCTCCATCCACAAAAAAGCATTTAAAGCAAATGCAACAGTAATCTGTTATATATACACATACATACATGGCAACATAGATACATGCATTCATATATACATAATTGCATGCACACATATATACATGCAAACCTGTATGCATGGATGCATACAAAGACTATGTTTCATGGGATTATTGAAGAGTTAACTTGCTTTCTATATATGTTTCCATATTTTCCATGTGTGCCTATGAGGACAATAACCACAATATTTAATAGTATTCCTCTATCCTTGATAACAGCTCATTGGTTCCAAAGCTCTCTCTATAGAACAACTTTACATTGCCTACAAGACTCAGATGAATCCTTCGTATTTTCAAGGAAAGATTTGAATCAATAACACTTAAAATGATCTAAACTATTACTTTACAATCAAAGTATCCAAATGCATTGCAACAATGCCAAAACCCAAGTTCCATTTAAGATGTACAATGAAAGTAAGTAGAAGGGAAAATACATTTGCTTTAATGTTTGTACAGCAATTTCAACAGGTTGCACATGCATTTATAGATTGTTCTTTCTGTACCAAATTACATGGACACATCTATAAATTTTACCATGCACAAATGTTCACATGGATCCATATATTTATGCATTCCTTTGATATATGCTTTGCTGGTATATAATTTGTTTTCCCTGTTTTCCTTTTGCTTCCTACTTCAAATGCTACTTGAGCATCGCTATGCTTTCACAGATTTGTATTTTTACTTGATTTCACTGTTCTCCATTCAAATTTCTTGTTCACATGTCATGTATGCTTTACACTCTTTGCATTCTGTGAACATGCACCCATGTAAAGGTGCTAATGTTCATTGCTGTTTCTCTTTTCACTCTTGCATCCTTAAATATCAATATATTTTTTTATCTATTAATCTCTTATGACATTTTGAGGAAGCTCAAGGATCTTGGAACTTTGTTTAGTCCAAAGGAGAGTGAGAAATGAGACACTAGTCTTTCTTTTATATTTGTATTGAGACATTCAGCCCTATGATGATTTTAAAAAGCATAACCAATAACAAAATACAAATTCTTCCACCCTCGCTTGGAACAAAAGTTGACTTCATACCCTATCGAATCCACTCATTTCCATTTCCACTCGTGCACATCATTTCTTCTCAAATCAAATACATTTTGAAATACATTTATACGCTTCTCTTGCATCACACCAATGTCTTACATTCCTTTTTTTTTCCCAATCCAACTCACTCATTCAATTTTTTATATCTTGCATTTAATTTTAAGCGTATAACTTGAAGATGATAAATTCATATAATTTACATGCCATTCATTCTCACATCCAATTTCACATATCGTTCCTTCCCATATCTAATACTTTCCATAAGGCATTTATATACCTTACTTGCATAACATCATTCTCTCAATTCCTTCTCTTTGTTGCACTTACATAACTCATACTTCTTTAGCACCCTTACACATCTTTATCTATCTATAGCTCAAATATACCTTCATCCATTAGAACAAAATTCACACCATACCAAAGGAAAAATTGAAAAAAATATCAAGGTTATGCAATTAAACACTGAGGGCTTTCAAAATAACTATGACAACATACAGTTGTATTTAGGACTTCCTTTGAAAACGTTTTATACTATATCATGTTTATTGCAGATAACTAAGAGCACATATCACAGTTTTCTTGGAGGCTAAAATGTATAGTCAATTTTTGTAAATATTTACATATATCCATGCATTCAAGTGCATTGTTGGATATCCTTAATACACTTGGTCTAAAAACAATAATGTATGGTTCTTTTGTTCCGATCATAAATGTTCTTTTAATATCTCTCAAATGCAAATTGTTTCGGACATTTTTCTAGCTTTCTGCACATAGGCATATATACATTCTTGTTTACTTACCACCTTGCATGGACACATGTACACATAGATCAATGCATTTATGTTTACTTTCATCCATACATTTATGTATTCCCTCGATATATGAATTGCTAATAAATAGTAAATTTTCCCTGTCTTCTTTTATTTCATACTATAAATGCAAATTGAGTCTCATTGTATTACAGATTCCTAAAAGCAATGTATATTCAGATTTCACAAATATTAACATGTATCCATGCATCCAAATGCATCATTAGATATACTTTATACACTTGTTCCACAAACACTAATGTATTGCTAGTTTCTTTCAATCAATAATGTTTTTCTACTTCTTGTTTAAGCTGTAACTTGTTTCTAACATTTCTAGCTTTATGGACGCAGGCATATATAGATTCTTCTTAACATACCAAGTTAAATGGACCAAATGTACACATTCGTGCATGCATATGTCTTTACATGGATCCATATTTTAATGCTTTCCTTTCATATATGCATTCATACTAACTAGTTTATTTATCTTGTTTTTTTTCATTTAATACTGCAAATGCAATTTCAGCTTCATCATGCTTTCAGGCTTCCTCTGGTGCCGACGATGCTTTTCACTATTATGTGCATTCTGTGCACATCGCTAAATGTCTACATGCCTCCATGTACACTTTATGCATCAAGCATTGTTACAAACATTATAAGAATATTTTACTATAGATTATTATAATAATTTAATGTTTATACGCAAAGTGCTACAAAAATGTTGATTATTTTATTCTACGTGCATTTTATCTTACCTAATAAAATTCTTGATATCTTTTCTAATTAATTTTTTTTTAAAATATATACACAAAAAAATATTCACTCGTAATTCATTAACAACATTCAAATCTAATTTATAATAAAATCAGCACATTTATACAGTTTCATCTAAGAATTTATTGTACAATTTTTTACACTTATCACATTTTCATAAGTTATACTATTACATTTTATGTTATATATACACAAATTTAATCTTAGGTAGTAAGATTCTTTATTATAATTTTGCAAATTACTTATTGTTTATTATATAAACACAAATTTTTATTCATATTACATAAACAATATTAAAACCTTATTTATAATAAAATCAATAGCTTCCTAGTCACTCATCTAACAACTTACTATAATATAATTACATTGTTCTTTACACGAAAATATCTTATCATATTACATACACAACATTTAAATATTATTTATAATAAAATCGATAGCTTTATATAATACTAATCTTCACACTACATTAAAAAAAAAATTTCATTAATCTTACAAAAGTTTATACTCAAATGAGCTACCCCTATCAATCTTCCACCTAACACTACTGTTCCTATTAGCACTTACATATTCTAATATGAGTCATTTCACATGTCCCTATGGAACACGTTCCCCATGCATCCTACAAAATTTAAATACATTTATATTCCTACTTGCTATCTCTAAACTTTTCCTAACTCCTAGCTACATGCCTTTTACCTCTCGGCAGGAACTTGACGCTCGCGTCACTTGTTTTATTTTATTATTTTTATGATTATAATAATACAATATTTAATAATTGTATTTATTATACGAATAAATTATAACTTCAATTTATTTTATTATTTTATAATTTAATTATAATTTTAATATTTTTTAAAATATTTTTTATAATTTTTAATAACTTAATAATTTTGATCTATTAAAATATACTTATAACAATTATAATTATAATAAATCATTTAAA